>JAQGAF010001866.1:0-26888 GCA_034687865.1 Kryphioiulus occultus
AACGCTAACTACATGTATGTAATGTACTTAATATAATACAGGAACGTTTACAACTATATTCCATTTAATTTGCCTGTGAACAACAATTTTCAGTGTTCAGTGTTCGAAAGCTTAGCAAACTCTCTAATTCAGACAGTTTTGGAATGTTCTATGAGTGTCCGGCATAGTGAGGTTTCACTGTATAGCGTTCTGGAAGGGCTAATGCGGTGAATAAAACGAAATCATCAAATAGCTGTGTGGCTTTTTCAGTTTTTCCATTATTTGAATTTGCCGCTCAAATCCTAGATGGCGTCGATTCGTCGAATTGAGTCATGTGACGTGGTAACCATGGCAACCGTGGAACGTGAGATTCCAAATAAGGAAACGTTCCATGTTGCGGAAAATTCAATTGAGTTTTTTTTCAAGATGGCGTAAATGCCAACTTTACTGTTGTATTTCAAAAAAGACGATCATTACCCCGTAATTATTATATTGGCAGATCAAACGACGAGCTAAAATTGTATTTTGACGTTTTTCGAATACAATATGACTAGTCAAATACAGATTTTAAAATGGGGTTTTCAGTCATTATATGCCACATACTGAGTCTGTTGTTGATTCATTTTCCAATATAGTGTATTAAGTTTCATGCCATCACCCCTGGCTGCATACGAGATTCTCGTAAGGATGCTATACGTTTCTTACTCGTACGATCTAAAGCTGGGCTCGGTCAAAGGTGAAACTGCATACGCCCAACGTTCACCTTGAGGAGCAGAAGTAGGTTTACCTCATGATAGGTTGCGCTTCGCCCCGTCACAGCACTCAGAAACAAAGAAATTAGCCTAATCAAAAAATGACTAAGAGGAAGAAAAATTGCTCGATGGACTATGAAAACAATAGCGATAATCGTCTTTGGTTTATACGCTATGGTTTCGGCTTCCTTCTACTGAAATGCTGGCATGACTGCGTACAGATGGGCTGCACCAAACACGGATTAGTGTAATTGACCATTATGGCCTGCTTTGTCCTGCTTTTCGAGTTTTTCTTTCATTATGTTTTAATCGCGGATTACACCAAATGCAATTAATTCGTTCTCCCAAGGCGCTCATAGTCTTGTCTAAGCTTGGCCCTCCAATGTTAAAATTTGGAGGAAACCTCCATTTATGTGAACAAAATTGTCCAGCATAATTTCTTAGAAGTCCAGGGTTTCCAATCTTGAAAAACCTGGGAAAGTCAGGGGATTTGTAAATGACTGGGAAACCTGGGAAAGTCAAGTTGCAAATTTCATCTCCGCATGGGGGCACTCTGTCCTAGTCAATGACCATATTGATTAAACACTTTATTTACATTTTATATTTTAATAATTATATTTAATATAAATAATGTTTTAGTCAATATAGCCATTGACTAGGTCAGGGTGCCCTCAGAGATTAAATTTTGAACTTCCCTGGGCTGATTCTTTTCACATTATATTGGTCTATGGGGAAACCCTAAAGGTCAGGAAAAAATTAACCTATAGGAAAGTCAGGGAATTTTGTTCCTAAGGGAAACGCAAAATAATTTCGGAAAAATGTCTTAAATAAAGTTCTGTACCAATTATTACGAGAGTAGGCTACCATTATACGAAGAATTGCATTCAATTCCAAGGACTAAGAACCGGGTATACGTGTATGTGACGACGACCCGGACATAGCCACATAGGTGTTCCCATACAGTATTATAGTCAGAGGCTTCCTGGTGTAACATCGTCGTCATCTCCTGTCATGTTTCTCGGTGGTTGCATCAGCGAAATTAAAGTTAATCTACCGCACCTCGTACATCGGCCTTTAGTCACGCCCTGCGTATGGCCACACCTTCCTACATGTAACTAATCGATAGACTGACTTCTATGGAGCGTTGTGCCCGTTGTTTTTCCTGAAAGAATATCGAAACCTAAGTTCACCTAACCCATATCTCACAATGAAAATGCGGTCGTGGCCCTTCCATACTCTTTGGCAATCCCTGCTGGAGGATAAACCAACTGGAAGTCAACAAACAACGCTGAATTAAATTTAAAGCTCAATTAAGACTACCAGCTTACTTGTGCTTAACATATAGTTGGCAAGAATGTGGCACAAAGTAATGGCTATGGCTACAAATCCAACGTAATTCGCGCAACTGCTCATGCAGCTGCAGCCTACGTAGCTCTGTGACTAACAGTTGAGTGAACGTATACCGATAAATTTTCTTTATGTCACTTTTGAGCTGTTGTCCTTCGTGACGTCACTTGATACCACCTGTACAAAGAATATTCGATGGTAATGACTAATCTTGTGAATTTTGCTCTATGATACGCGTGTATATATAGGCTACTTGTATACTGTAGTTGAGCGTTGAGGTCTTGTATTCTATGGACTTGTCTCTGTTTAACATTATTTTTAATTTAAGGATGACAGCATTTTAGGTACAAATTTAATCGCTGGACAATCCGGGTTCCAAACTCAGTTTTAATGACAGGGTTCCTCAAGAAATGAAATGTTCAACGTCCATGACTTTCTCAGCTTTGGGGATGTTCAAATATTATGACATCAAATGTTCGTGATTGCCAGCCCCTGCCCCCTCCCTTCTATATGTCATCAATCGGAATCAATGACGACAGCATTGACCGAAAGACATTCGAATTGAGATTTTTTTTGTAATGTTAACATAAAAGATGAATTTGAGTCGCGCAAATGCACATTTTCAAGAAATACACTGTATAGTCAACGTTTCTTTTGAAAAACTGGATGCAAATGATGGATTTTAATCCAATGTTTTACTAAACAGCAATGATGACTTCATCATTTAGCCAATCCTCTCTCCCCCTTCCCCCTAATATGATGCCCACATGTACATGTACATGTATGCCAATATAAAGAATGATATGTATATGTAGGTCTATTGCTCATTATAAAAAACAAGAGATAAGAACAAAATATTTCCTAAGAAAACAGCAATTAGATTTTTTAAATTGACTTGTTCCACAGAAATGGTTGTTTCAATTGAAATGTTGATTTTCATTGCTTATGCTGTATGATAGCAAATGTATAATGTTGAATTCCCTTACTTTTCAAAAATAAATCACTGACTAATCCATGTCTTTCCAAGTTCCCTGACTGATAATTCCACGTTTCTCAGCTCTGGTAAACCCCTGAATTAACAGACAACTGAATCTTTCTCGTGATCTGCCCTTATCGTTAATTAAATCATGTTTTAAACTGAGCCTACACAGCCTCAGCCAGTCATAATTGAGGTTTGTGAGGTATGCTACTCCGCATCACACCACCTTGTTTTTCCAGTTCAACAAAAGTCACGCCATAGGTTGGTCAACAAACCCGCTCGCACTCAGCCAACTCTCGTTTCCTGCAAACAACTTGGTTGTGTTGTTGCAGGCACAGGTATAATGCATGCACCACGTCCAGGTATTTCTATAGAAACCAATGTTCTCTGGTTAAATACAACACACGTGTATGCATAAAACACAACCAATTGGAAGTGTTGTTGGAAAGTTGAACAGTTGCGACATCGTTGCGAATACATTGAAAGTTCCAGCCTGACCTTCGAGTGACTCTTTAGGTGACATTGGCAGGAAAACTTTTGAAAAACACAACGTTTCACTTTTATGCGTGGTTTGGAAAACTTTCTGATAGTTATGCAAAAATGCTGAAAAGTTGGATTATGATAAGAGGAGCAAGCCCCGTTTCATTTTTTTTTTGCCTTTTCGCTTACAACTGTTTTCATATTTGATAAAATAATTTTGGGTCAACAATTTTTTGCCACAGGAATATGGAGTTTACCATCGCTGGCATTTTCGTGTATCTTGCTCTTTATCAAATGGGAAACCCAATAACCCATTGCGTCGCGAGTATTTTTAGTTTACATGATGTCAACCGGTATGTTAAGTACACTTTGGAGCTTGTGCCGAAAACTCGTCTACTTTGATTATGAATTTAGATTAGACTTTTAGTTTCTAAAAAAAATGGTTCTGATCACAGCGATAATGAGCTATAGTGACTGTTTCATGGTGACTACCAACCTGGAAACTCAGGGAATTTTATATTCGATCTATTAAACCTGGAAAACTAAGGGGATTTTTTATTTGAAATCTGGAATTTTTCGGTATGAAAATGGTATTGTGTTTGTTCGATATAATTCCACAGGAAAACATTTCAAGGAAAATGTACCTAAAATCCATTATTTCTGATAAAACTTTTCAAAGAAATGCTCGTAAAATCTATCATTAGAACATGTTTGTTTGGTTATGTTGACTGCTAACGTACCGTTCGAGATCCTACTGTTTCAAATGGAATTGTGGCATCATATTTAATCATTAAAATATATTTTTCGAACCTAAAAAATTACTGAATGTGACCCTGGAAAACCTGGATAAATCGTGGAATTTCGTTTTCACAAATGTAGTCACCAGGTGTATGACAATTTCGATGTCAACTCTTAAAGTTGTCCATTCTGTAATTGATGCATTTGAGGGGCGATACATCTGGAGGGATATCTGAAAGTTTTTGGATCGATTTGAAAATATGGAGAAATGTTGCATACATGCGAAGCCCATTGTGAGGAGTTGAAATGCAAAAGAATAATTAAATTTTTTATGCTGAGCTCCAAGGGCGAATGCTATTCTGCCAACCGCAGAGATTTAGTCACAAGGATTAGATAGGCTGTCATGAGCGTTCCCTACAGAAATACATTTGTCAATAACATTAGTTCGCCATATGCATGGACGTGAAGGACACGGTAACCCCTTTCGACTCTAAAGGGTTTTGATATGCGGGCCCACACATCGATGAAATGAATACTTATTCACCAAACGAGTTTTCGATGAACAGCTTGCTTGCTATATGTGCTGGACCGAGTCAATAAAAGTTGGGAGTTTATTGTTGATTAGGAAGTGCTCGGCAACGACTCTTGCTTCAGCTACTTTTATAATAGTTCTGTTTGGCAAAGCGATTCTAATAGAGGTAACACCGTGTGTGTGTGTGTTTTTTTTCATTTTTCCAAGGATATCAAGATATTAAAAGCCATTTATAGGCACAGAAATGCAGGAAAACGTTATTTCTCATCCTATGGGGTCCAATTTAGCTGACAGCAATTGCATATACATGTACATACACTATGGTTGCCAAGGGTGCAGCAAGAACCCTACAGGTTGTCTTAATTCCTTAAACAAATAATTAAAAATAATACAAACTACATGCATTTGAAATCAGGCTTGCCCCAGCCTTACTTGGTTTCTGGACAGTGCAGAGAATGCCAGGAAAATGGAAAAGTGTCAGGGAATTTGTGAACAGGTCAGGGAATTCACCGGGAAATTAAAATGGTTTGCATCAGCTAATATACCTTAGTGATCATCTTTTATAAAAATCTGGGATAAAATCCATTATTTTTCTTATTTTTTTAAAGAAAATATCAAATAAATGTCAGGGAAATTACTGAAAAGTTGTCAGGAAAATCGATTTGAGAATTTGAGTGAGAAATCTGTGGTGAATTTTAAGGCAGAAATCACATTGTTATTTTTAACTTAATGTGATCTATATACATTCGGTTTATCTAACCTTGATCAAGAGAGAAATTAGGTTCCATTCCACTTTAATAAAATCGGTGGAAAAACTAACGTAAATATTTTTAGACGTGCTCTGTACAGTGTACATATATACTGTACAAACTACATGTATAGACTTGTAGACTATTAGGCGTCTGAGCAATTAACCGGAACACGCCATGGTCAAATTAGAGAAAAAGAATTTAGTGAGTTGTTATCGAACACTTTAATTGCTCTTAAGCAAATCACTTCGCGGTCAAGCATGCATGAAGGTGCTTGAAACGCATTTGTTGAATTGAAAACCTTCAGTGAACTGTTGTTTAAACTGCATGGAAGTCTTTGCAGCGTTCATCCCAGATTAGAAAAATTTGCAATTCTAATTTAAACCGGTATGGTGTATCGCATTGCACTCGAAAATGGATACGCTTTTACTGACTTCAATCGACTTTTTCATATAAAACTGCTGTTTAATACGTGTACATACACTCATTGCACTGTATGGCTGGCACCTTATTTACATGAGTCAAGTTCATGCCAAAAGAGACATGTACAGCAGTACTGATGTTCGGACAAAGAAAGTTCTGAGTATACGAACATGAATTCGTTAACATTTGCAAGATATCAAGATGAAATCTCTTAGGTTGGGCAAATTCTTGCATGAAATAGCTGCTTATGAATATATGCTGATGCAATGTCAATATAGTGTCAATTCATATGGAAGATTATCGTCTTAATGTTGACATATTACAATGAATGTGGACACTTTGCAGAAACCACATTTTAACATGAATAACAGTAGTTTTAAATCGAGAAACGTCATCGTGTGTATAAGCTAAAATGCCGATATTGAGTTATTATGACTCAATAACCGCTCGTAATTATACTGGTTGACTAATAAAGGCTTGATTTTTCTGATGTATTTCGGAATATGCCCTGCTCCGTCTTGGGCACTATGAGAAAGTGTGCTTCTCCTAACGGCTCGTGGGCTGGCAGTGATTGCCTGACGGTTAGGGGCAACTAAATCAGAAAGACTAGGTTAGGATCAACACACACAAAAATAATAACAAAAATAAAAAGATAAATTCCGGCAGCTATAAGGCAGGTGTTGTCATTATTATGTACTAGACAAGTAGGGTTGAAAGATAAATATTTTGTGTACATTTGAGCAGGCCATATACGGAATTAAATCCGATTTTTTTTGTTTTGTCATTTTCCTTTATTTTTTGTTAATGTCGTTTATTTTTATTATTTTGGCAACAAAATTATAATAAAAGGACAATTTTTCAGTTGTTATTGATAACTTACAGTATAGTTCACAGTGACTCTTCACTACAATTTGGAAGTAAACGTCTCTGAAATGTTTTGTATTTGACGTAAACATCTAGGCGTAACACAAATTAAGTAAACCTGTTTAGTAAAACTGATTAAACGTATTTCGATTCAACTAGCTGTGAAGGAGTTTATCCCATGTATATGCATAATTATAGTGTGTAAATGGACACAGTACTGTGCATAAGCTTGTGTATAGGCCTACAAGTATGCAAGCACTATTTGTTTTAACAGTTAAACTGAGTTAATAGTTATCGTTGACCTCACTTTTCATATACGGCTGACCTTTTAATTAACGAAAAATATACGTCGGTGGTATTTTTTATGGCACGCGGCCGTGATCAATGACCAGTCGATGTGACTGCACATATACATTGTACGAATTATATACAAAATGTTGCCATAAGGGTCAAAAAACGAGCTTTTAGACTCGAGATACAGAAATACGCTATAGCCATCCGAAAATTATAGAGGTCAGGAGCCCCCCCGCATGCGGCTTATTCTTGTTTTGAATAATCCAGACAACGCAACTGTTCAACCCCACCTTGAAATCATTTGAAAATTATACGTTCGACAGTAACGTCTACGACATCACTTGCCAAAACAACAGGTAAAAAACTCAGGCTTTTTGCAGCATCTTGCCTTGTTTTCCAGAGGCTGAGCCAATTCAAATTTGGCAATTAGCTCGCGTGCCTTTTAATGAATATAAGCGGTTATCTTAATGGCATCGCTTAAACTGAAGTACATCTACATGTATCTGTCATTGTTGCTTTCCCCAATGGCCACTGGTCAGCTGGTCAGAGCTCGCGAGGCAACCCTGTGTCCCTGTAACTGGGAGTTTGGTTTTGGTAAATAAACATTTGGCGGCAGTGGCTTAATTAAAAGCATAAAAGGCGAAATCTGGGTTAGGGGCAAAACAATTGCAACATTTCTTAAAAAAAAGACACTGGAGGCTGAAAAGTTTTTGGGAAATTAGCGGACTGTTTGTATTTGAGGTTTGGCAAGTTGCACTAATCGGTTTAATTTAATCAATGAATGCAGCTATCCCTTATCTTAATCCCGCAGCGTCAGTGTGGTATCAAGGCACAAGGTTTTGTTTTGAGGAATTGTTTGTCTGCTCGTCATGCTTGGTATATATCGTCCATCCGTCAATTTCAACAAATAACGTCAGTAATACATGTACTGATTGTGCACATGTTAGGGCACGTGATGGATTGGTGTTACATTGATGGATTGGTGTTCCATTCTTATTACTGACCATTATCCGAATTTTTAGACGACTTAACATGTATGTCAGTACCGAAATAATGTACTGACACTAATACTGACCGTGTATAGTCCGCATTTGAGATGAAACTCCAAGTTTGTCTAATTGTCATGGATTCACAAACGACGCAGGGTGTCTACCAGTCATGGAAGTCATAAAAAAGCCATGAAATGAAATTCAAGTCATGCAAGTCATGGAAAGACATGAAATATTATTATAAAATTCAAGTCATGGACAAGTCATGAAATTGACGTTAGTCATGGAATTTTTGCCTTTGACTGATTCACAAAATAAAAATGTGGGTTAAAATCCATCATTTGTCATCCAGTTTCGCAAAAGTTTTCACCAATACGACGTTTTTTTAGCCAATGATCATGTCATCACTCGGGTAGATGATGTCATTGAAAAGTCATGAAATTTACAATACCAAATCCAGCAGACACACTGTGACGTCAATTTGAATTAAGTTTTAAACACGGGTTCCCGAAAATATGAGACCTGTAATTGTGAATCAAGATGTTGAAAACCAAACATTCGAATGTATAATAATAGTATTGTTCACGTATAACCTAATTGCTGTACGTCTTACGACACAGTTAATGCCTTTTTGCATTTACATTTACATGTAGGTTGTTTTGGCTGCGGTTGGATAAATTCTCGCCATTTTTATCGAGTTGCCGTGACATATTGAACTTTCCAAAAGTTTACTATAAACTCAGACGCATCTAAAAAAAATTTACACCATGGCGCCTTATAATCGCCTTACATCAGAGCTTCACAAGAGTTTTCGCTCATTACCCAAAACTACTTATCATAAACCACTCAAATCGGGTAAAACGTTCATTATAATATCAACAAAAACGATTTAATCTAATTATAAATCAGGGTTCCCCCAAACTTGCAAAACCTAGAAAAGTCAGGGAAATTGAAACGGACTGACAAAATTTATTTATTTTGAAAAGTCAAGGAAATTCAACAAATCAATAGCAGATTTTACATGGTTAGTTATTGGTTAACAAAATCAAGATATGATGAGTAATTCTGTAAAAGAAATTAAGAAAACTAATCTAAATTTGCTGTTTCTTGTGGATATTTGTGTTCTGCCTCATGTACGGCTAAATAAGCAATAAACACAGCATTCCTTACATTGGAATTGCATGTTTTTGCATTATCACTGGTCAGGGTGGTCAGGGAAATATGTTTTGAAAATGCCATCGCTCCATGTGTGAACCCTGATAATCGTTTGTTTGTCTGATTTAGATCACCAATGCACACTGGTGGATCACTTTCTTGCAGTACTTCTTATTTTATAAACAGTAAATTGCAATGTGTACTCAAAGGTGTTTTATTATACATGTGCGTGTAAAAACATGTATACCCAAAACACTTTTACCCAATTTTTTTGTAAATTACCCTGGTTTGGACAGCAAGGTCTAAAGATCGAAGGGTTAGCTTTTTTTCGTTTTGGGGACAAATCATCACAAATGTGTGCCATTTTGTATCAAGATGGATAACTGCATCTTGCAGAATTCCCAGATTTTTATCACGTCCTCTTTCTCATTTCAAGTAAAGCTTTTCAGCTTTCCATAAGTAGCAAAAATTCCCTTACTTTTCTAACTGATACGCTGCTTGTAATTCTCAAGAAACGTTGGGTGTCCACTTCGTTATGTTTTCACTTTTTTTTAAAGCTTGATAATGGTTTGAGAGATAGTTTATATGCGACAGGCGACGTTACCCAATGAATGTATGTCGCTGAGTTTTATCTTCTCCAGTTTTTACATATTTATACACAGCAACGAGGTCTACATTGTAAAGTACAAATCATGATATATGCTAATGAAAACGAACATGACATGCACCTAGCGTCTAAATGGAATACTAAAAAGAATTGCTGTTACGAGTGTTCATAATGCAACGGAATTAACAGTCGACTGTATTTGCTGACATTGAAAGTCGAAAGACGTTTTCGTTTGCCAATCCTTTTAAACCGTCATAATGTCCTAGTTCACGCCTAGTAACATAACAGGGACCTTCATTAGCATCGGGGACAAAGCACATGTATGTATTTATACACGAGTATTGTGCCTAAACTCGTTGAGGAAAGAATAGAATGGCGAATTTGGGACGGATTCTGAGTGGTTTGTTGTCAAGTTTTAACATTTTGTTTTTTCTTATACTGTATTAAGCTCATTTGCATCTAGCAAGACTCTCAACACCATTAACCCGAAAACATAACCACATGACGTCATTTTCGACAATATGATTGCGAGTTAGAACAACTTGAGAGCTGGGTGAACATTCAAGATTGTAGTGCACAACTTGAAGACAACGCTGACACTACTAACGTGCTTGGTATGCGGTTCAGACCATATCAAATTTTTGGTTTGCTCAAGTGTATACTTGAAATCATGTGGGGAAACTCTTAGGAAGCGCTAAGTCATCCAAAAAAGTTGATGTCGCTATACGACTGTGAAACCTGGAAAATTCATGGAAATTGAAACCGCATGAAAAAGTCATGGAATATTGACTTATTTGTCAGGAAACTTCAACAAGCCAATAACAGAGTTTGCATATCAAGGTATTGGTTAGCACAAAAATCAAGAGCTGCCAAGTAATTCTGTAAAAGAAATTAAGAAAACTAATCTAAATTTGATGTTTCCTTGTGGATGTTTATGTTCTGTCTCCTGTAAGGTTAAATAAGCAATAAATACAGCATTCCTTACATTGGTATGGCATGTTTTTGCATTCTCCCCGGTCAGGGTGGTCAGGGAATTTGTTTTAAAGCCGGAAAAATTAAGGAAATTGAAAATTTCATCTAGGTTAGCATAAAAACCAAGTGATGAAAAGCAATTCTGTAAAAGAAATTATGAAAACTAATCTTAAATTTGCTGTTTTCTATAGCCTGTTTATAGATATAATAAGCAATAAATAGAGCATACCTTACATTGGTATGTCATATTTGTGCAGGGTGGTCAGGGAAATTTGTTTAAAACCTGGAAAAGTCAGGGAAGTTAAAAATGTCATCCCTGGGGGACCTGTATAAAGTCATTTAATGGAAGGCCCCCGCAGGCATCTGAACCCACAATGAAGTAAATTTGGTGACAAGTAATGTTTCAGTATACTTTGTTGGGCTACTTTCCCTCCGCTACTAGGATGTCTTAATGGTTTTGTGTTTAAGAAAGAATAAAGTTTGCACTCAGATCATGACTTCTCTCCAATATTAAGTTTGCTTCTCTGCCTTAAATTCAATATTTACTGATTAGTTTGGAAATTCTCAGCGGTTTCAAGCTTGGAAAGTTACCGTGTTTTCGAAAAACAACTCGTACATCAGGCACAGTAATAGACAAACAAATGGTCCAGATAAGTTGGACAACAACAACAAACAACAGAATCAATAATAACCCGTAGTGGGTTTTGGGCTTGGCAAGAAAAAGTTCTTGCAAAATGTAACGAATCTCTCCAAATATTTTCTTGGCAAAAACCGACGTGTTGACAACATTGGGGGACATTGATTTCATGCTGTCCTTATGCAATGACCGGGCGCGGCGACCATTAATCTAATCGAACGTTCATTTTACACTTGTTGGAAAACAGTTTCAGCTTTATGACGATAATAAATGAAAATAGTGATATCAAGCGTAACAATCACGCTACATATAATTCAGAGAGAGTGATATATAGTAGTTACATGTAAGTGTCATGTTATGAGTGCTCAATTTCACTCTGCCCTCTGGTGGTTGTTTGATATAAGAATGTAAAAATACGCCTACTTTCATTTATCTGATTTTGAATTTTGCGCCCAAATTTGAGCATTTTATAGAAATTATTACATGGTGACACTACCAACCTAGAAAACCCGGAAACCTAAGGGAATTTTATAGTCAACCTAGAAAACATGGAAACCACAGGGAATTTTACGCACAACCTGGAAAACCTGGAATTTTTATAAAATTACAACTCTGAGAAGGCAGCATAGAAATGATTAGCATGATAATCAATTCTACCATTTTCCTAAAAAAGTTTTTCTAAAAATATTAGCTGTAGCGCTCCTAAATGAATCTTACTTCATGCATTATTGATGATTTAGTTTTAAAAAAAAATTAAATGCCGTTAATGATGCCTTTGTTATTAATATTTCTGGCAATTTCTGAAATTTTCAGAATGGTCTAAAACTGCATTATTGGTGATCTAACTTGTACTGTATTAAAAAAAGCCCTATTTCTTCATTTTCATTATTATTTTCCAAAAAACATTTAAAATAAATTATACCTAAATCCATTATTTCTGGTAGTTTTTCAAAGAAATGTTCGTAAAATCCATCATTTGGATACGTTTGTTTGGTAAAGTTAGCTAAAATCCTACTATTTGAGATCTACTTTTTCAAAAAAAATCTCACCTATGGTGTTTCCTTATTATTATTAAGAATCGTGGCATGCGAATCATTAAAATATATTTTAAAACCAGGGAAAATTAAAGTTTCATCTGGGAAACCCTGGAAAACTCAAGGAGTTTCGTTTTTAGAAATTAGTTGTCACTATGGCAAGTTAAAAAAAAATTATACTGAATTTATAACTTAAAACCTTCCATAGTCCACTCAATAAGACTATCCTAGCCAATTATTTGGTGAACTACAGTATTTCGTACGCAGCAGTAGTAAGTAGTAAATCTGCTCTACAATTGTATAATGCCGATAGTGCTAGGGCAGAGTGAAAAATCCAACTTAGCTGGACACCTGTATAGTAACTTTGAGCAACTGGTCTCCTTGCATACATTGTTTTCTAGTCGTATGGAGCCAGCCCTGAATCAGCATGACACAATTCTGCTAAAATTACCTTTTTTGCGCGTTTTATTTTTTTTTTCATCTTTTTAACCCATTGTTTCCTAATTTTCTCCTCAGCTCGAATGCGTTTTAACTGTTTTTGTAATTTCGTGCTACGTTTGCCTTTAAGACGAGGTTAAGACGTTGCCTCCCACAGCGTGGGTCGACCCTGAACCGGGCAATTTTCACGTTAAAACGCCAGAAAAACAAGCACTGGCCAAGCCAAAGCAAAATGTAAGCGCTACTTACGATATGACTAAATAAGTCAAAAGTAATTATGTCTGAGTTTTGAGGAAAAGATGGGCTGGTCGGAAATTTTGGGAAGGTCATCTAGCTAAGTAGGTCTGTGGTTGCTACGCGGTTTATTGAATGCATATATGTACGGTACGTACAGTGTATACATGCACACCCATACCTCGCTTTACGGCCTAGATAGGTTCTTGGAAAGTAGGCCGCAAAGCGAAATGCTGTATAACGAATCATGGTTTTTGCACGCAAACCCATGTTAATTCAACAGAATTCGTTGCAATTTCACGAAAAAAAAATTAAATCAATACTATTGTAACAGTGTATTTGCATTACATATTTTAAAAATGTATATAATGTACATGTAACAAACAAATTATAATCTTGAAGATTTGCATGGCATGCACAACTACTGTATATCCTCAGTTGTGGATGGTCCTGGATTTAAAAAAAAATGATCAAAAATGACTGAAGTTCTTCGTAGCATTTTAAGCAGTATTAAGTTTGAGCAATATGGAATAAAAACAAACAAACAATATACCTCTGTTTTAAAACCGGACCATCCTCATTTCCTCAACTACGGATTGGATTGACAGACATAAGATGTGACTAAGACAAACGTGTTATATTGTTTCCATTGCATCAAACTACATGTACTCGATTAGCACTAATGTGACATCAGGTATCCCCATTTTGCTATGACCTACAGGTATGGCCCGTAATGGCCGTTATAGCCAAATTTGTTGTTTGTAAGTCGAAATCTTGCTATAAATCAAAAGGGTCATTTTAGCCAAAAGCCATATAACTAGCGGCCATATAATGAAGTATGCATGTGTACTTGTATACCTCTCTAAATATGAGTGTGCGTTTATCAATGCACACATGTACTTCTGTATTTGGTACTTACGAATGTACATTTGAAACCCAATCGAGGCGAATTTAGTCGCATTGAAAATTCAAGGCCTTTCGAGTTGGTTAAGATTGGACCTGGTAACAGCTTTGTTTGTGGTTTGTCATCATCAGCCAGTGGATGACAGCTGCATTCGTTTCAGGAAATGTTATGTACTGTAGCTGTCCAGACTGCTATCCTCGTTCTGGTATTTGAGCATGACTATTGTTTGTTATTTTGTTTTTCAGCGAAATACACCCAATTTTACTTCTTTTTCGTTTTTTTTAACCTTTTTATTTAATTTTTCATTGTTCTGGACCTTGTTTTAGTTGGACGCTTAGAGCTGGGCCATTTTGAGCGAGTACAGACAGACTTCACGGAATCCCAATAGCTGGTTATTATTAGTGAACGAATTTTAAATAGCTTGCATGTACAGTATGCGTGGAGGGCAAAATACCTGTAAATTTCCGTCTGCTCAACGTAAAAATTGGGCGAGCTAGCGACGAAAAACAGGTTTGTCTCTGAGAGGATACACCTTGACACATGGCCAAAACATGCCAGCTAAAACTCCCATACGAAACATGTACATGCACATACTGTAAATAGCATGTTGCAAATTGTCTAAAGATGAATGTATGGCATATTTTGGCAAATTTCACGTAACGTTTGACTATGTTATGTCAGTTTTATCACGCAAAAACACTGTATGCAACTGAACATGCACAAAATCAGCTGCTATCTGAAATTATGAATTAGCTTTTTGATAACTAGCTAATCATTTCCAACCAATAATTTTTGTATATGAAATCTGTTATCTGGTGACAGTATTACTGGCTAGTAAAGCAAGCAGATTCGAGGGATTTTCCAAATAAAAACAAGGGTGCCATTGTGTAATGACAAAGGAATGAAAAGTGTTTTCAATAGCTGTTATCTGAAATTATGAATTGGGCTTTGATAACTAGCTGCTTATCAATTATAACCAATAGTTTCCGCATATCTTCATGTACATTAGTTGGAAAGATACTCGATTTTCAAAATGGCGGTCATATTCCTAACTAATTTTTGCAAGTGTTCTGCTAATGGCCACTTTTTCTAGCGCCATCTACCGGCACTGTACCACTGTGATATTAAACCTCACAGATTGATATTATCTGTATCACTCTGAATAAATGAATTTTTGTACTTTAATATTTTAGAAAGATTTAAATTCCTACATGTACATATATTTAAGCTAGGCAGACATTGCGTTTAACCCCCTCACTCGCCCATCGAATAGGGTTTGGCCTTACATTATTTTTGAATAAGGAGACGTATTTACTTGGCAAGTTCAATGCCACTTGTTTTGAATCTGGGTGCACGAGTTTAGGGGTGAGCTGAACTTTGTACTCCATACACCTCTTGTCCATGTTGAATAAAAAGTCTGGGCAGTTTTTTATAGGAGGGGGAAGCAGAAATCAAGATTTGGTGGGGTCATATAACGTGCAGTGGCACCTCGTTGCCATCCAGTACATTTCCACTACATGACGGCCCTACTTCCCCAACCTGATTTAAGATTTTAATCTCCAATTAAAAAGCTTACTAAGACGGCATGGAACCTGTGATTTCCCATGCGAAGGATCGATTTATACAAGTATTAACTAGATAATGATCCGTAATCTTTGGAACTTTGATATCAAGTGTGAGATCGATCTCAAATATATACTTGTTTCTCTATTTTACGTTATTGACAGCTTAGACAGATCTTAAATATGTGGATCCTCCAGATGCAAATTTATACAAGTGCATCGAGAACGCAAATATTGTAATGTTTTTTTTAAAGAAAAACAACCCAGATTATTGTACCCTTTCTGTTTGTCAAAAATCATCCTTCAACTATGGCTACGATTACATGTACTGTACATGTGACTTAGATTATGGATAATGGCATTACAGCAGACAGGGTGTCAAAAATTGATTGAAGCGGTTTCGTGCATTTTTTTGCGACCGTGTTATTCCCCCAGACCTGGAAAACTTGAAAAAGTCAGAAAAATTTATTTATTTTACAAAGGTCAGGGATATTCAACAAATTAATAATACATTTTGCATAGCGACTTATTGGTTAACACAAAAATCAAGCGATGACAAGCAGTGGCTGGAAAAATTTAATGAATTTGCCGATTTTCCAAAAATGCTTATCGAAATTTGCTGTTTCCTTTTGAAAAGTTGGGTTCTATTTCCTGTTTAGTTGTAACAAGCAATACAAATAGCATTCCTTACTTTGGCATATGTCATATTTTCGCATTTTCTGTGGTAAGGTTGGTCAAGGAAATTTAGTTCAAAACCAGATAAAGGCAAGGAAAAAAGTCAGGGAAGTCGTAAATTTAATCTCCGTGGGAACCCTGAATAAGACGAGCATCTTTCAAAGTTTGGTTTGGAATTTTCCAGTTCCAGAAGGCGTAAACATTTCACCGCTGGAAAATTCCAAAAACAAGACAAAAAATGTGGGTGATGCTTGTTTGATCTCAGTGTTAATTCGATTCAGTTCAGTGGAAAGTCACTACGAGGGGCACATTTCGAGAACTTATTGTTGTCTAACAACTTGGTGACTATCTATTAACTGTGAGCATGCGTGTATGTTGGATACAAAATTCACCGTAATTTATTGAAACTGCAATCATTCATATATTAACAAAAACAAGATTATATGCAAGTTTAATTAACTATTGAATTAACATGAATGTACTTAATCAGCCATTGGCATTGAAATAAGCTTATATTATGTGGTTTTTAACTTTAATTGTTGTTAAACTTATTTTTTGAGTGTTATGCGATATTAACTAATTACGTAATTATGTAATGATGACAGTACAAACAAGATTATTATGAACTTCGTGCTAATAAATTTGAAATTTTACAGACACCCTGTATTTTAACAAGCAAAGTGGTGTATAGGTTAAAATTCCAAAAATCAATTTGAGCGTTTCAAGCTCATATTTTGACTATGACGTATTTTTTTTTTTTTGAAAATCCAAGCTTTAGGCTTGGATATTGCGAATTTGAGCAACGTCTCATTGACGTACGTGTATTCCTAGATATGTTTAATATTACGTACATGTATATATTTGAAGTCATTTTCATGATCGATAGACCCAGTTTTGAGTTCAATGTCGAGGCCCTGCCTGTACGTTAGGCCAAATACCACGAACGTCAAATTAATCTTTAGTCACCAAAACAATACACGACGCGTAATCCGTATGCTGTTTGGAATAAAATACTGAGTAACTTTCGTAATCACTAATAATAAAACAGAATTACAACGTATTGAAAGCCAAAAAGCCAAGGTGTATGTTGCCCAATTCAGTATAACGTGACTGGGGCCACGCCAACTTGTGATGCTGTGACTTTTGAGCACCATCTGACGCCTGTGTGTACGCCCATAAATCAGCAATCTGTAATTAACAGGCAATTAATCAGATCGTGTATTCATGTTGGGGTTAAATGTCGACAGGCGCGTGTTATACTGCCTATGGACAATTCTTGAGAATGCGATGACGTAATGGTGCCACGATTCCCAGCTGGTGTAAGTCACTACATGTCACATTTGATAAAGGTCAATCCCATTCTGTATTTGGGGAAGATGCTACAGTTCTGTATATCTACAGTCAGTGTAGCTCTGTGCAGGTCATCACACCATCTAGCGACCTTTTGCAGAAACTGTTTCTAGTTATCGATTTGTGGAAAAAGATTGACACCTGGGTTATCTTAACTTTGGTTTTCTTATAAGCTTTTCCAAAATCTTTTCTGGACCACTGCTGGTTTGCCAAATTCATGTAGCCTCATCCAAATCAGATTTCAAATCAATCCAATGCTTGGTGTTGCAGTTTAATTTGACTGAATTCTAATACATTATACTGTATCTACACTGTGCCAAAGGCAATAAATCACACGTAACCTTCCTTCCGGGAATCTGCGTGTAGCACGAGGCGTCAGTCGTCCGCCAGCCAAGTGGCCAGTTGACGTAGGTCAAGGTTCAAGATCGTCTGTCTTTAGCATCGTTTAACGGAAGACGAAATAAAGAGTTGATGGACAACTTATAAACAAAGATTAGATTGGCTGATATGAGTTTGCTGGCTGCATCATCCTGGTTTGGCACGATTCTATTTAAATTTGGGCTTTTAAAACATTTTGGAACAAAGTCACTGACAATAACAATACATGTTTCAGGTTTTAGAAACTATACCGGACATTTGCAATGTGTCAAGGGTTTTCTATGAAGTGTAAGACTCCAGTCATTTACCTTTTCTTACATTGTTAATAAGACTATACAGTATATCAAATCTTAATTGTGCCAGTCCCAGTGGCCCTTCACCCTTTGTGTCAATCTGTCAAATGTAATGTTCCCCGAGGTATACAAAACCATTCTGTACGGGGTGTTTAAGATAAAAAATTTAATTCCTGCTTCCATTATGTCCTAAATTTTATGAAATCTGCTTTGGATACATTGTACAACCTATGATGATACCTGTAGGTAAGTCATAAAATGATACAATCGAAATTGTGTACCTCGCCCAATAAGTCCACAATGATACTGTGCTTATTTACTGACAGTAATATTTATCGTGTAGGGTCGCTCAAATATTGATGCATACTGTATCAGGGTTCACCCAGACCTGGAAAACCAGGAATTGTCAAGGAAATTGGAAAAGTCAGGGACAATTTAGCTGTGTAAATTGAACAGCGTAGATATACTTTGAAAAAGTCAGGGAAATGGATTTTCTTAGAAAACGTCAGGGAAATTCAACAAATCAATAATACATTTTACATAGCCAGGTATTGCTTAGCACAACAATAATAATGAAATTGTCGAATAAAAAATAAAAATCTAAATGTACTGTTTGCTAATGAAAAATTCCGTGCTATATATTGTTTATTCAAAACAAGCAATATTATAATTACATGTACAGTCATGTATCATGAATATCATTCCTTACATTGGCATATTCCATATGTTTCAATCTTCAATGATCAGGGAACTGGTTTTAAAACCTACCATAGTCGGGGAAGTTGAAAATTCCATAGTATTTTACAGTAGTAATTTAGTAATTTACAGTATTATTGAACGTGGACAGTCTGCAATAGTCAACCCAAAGTCAATAGGCACTTTTTTCCAAATTTATCGTTCATTAATACTGTATACATGTAGGTCAGTATACTCAGGTCCGACACTTTATAAGGTGAACCCAGATACTGTCTCATTTTTTACATTCTTCTGCCGAACAATTGTTGAAAATTGGACCTTACTGCTGCTATTTCATGTACGTTAAACTACATGTACATGTACGTCCCATCATACTTGAGTAAAAATTTGATGTGTTGTTCCTCCCACTCCCCCTGAATGATATCGTATAGTGTGCACGGACTTAGTTCCAAGCAATTGAAACCGATCCCAAGTCTCCAGAGTCGAGTATTATTATACAGTTTCAGGATATGGTGCCCTGTATATGGCGCATGTACGCTCGTAATAAGGCAATATTTCCTATGAAATTTCTGACTGTCATCCATGGTAATGGGTTGTGCGTGTGCCTTAAAATAACATTATACCTTAGGATCCTACAAACAGGCGTTATCACGACCTTGGCTGTCATTTCTCAATTATGAGATTTTGTATCGCTGTGTCCTACTTGCCATAATTGATGTCCGCCAAGAAAAACGCGTATCCCTCTGGATATAAACTTACAGAAGCCAGAGATATTTATATCGTGAAATATTGATAAAATGGGCAGGTCCATCTTCCTCATCTATGACAGACTGGTCATCGATTATGAAGCCAACAAAGGCATTCGCTGGTCCGGAATTAAATCTTGCTATTGGACGTACAGTAATTTAATCCTTTGGGACAGACTTTGGATATTTTATACCATTTGCTGTTGTGGGGCATTTGCCACTTTCAGAACTCAATGTCACCTTAAATTCAGTCGGATAATAAATCAACCCTGCTTGTTGCAGGAAGATTTGTAATAAGGTTTAATTTCAAAAGAAGTATACAGGGTGATCATGAAGTCCTGCCCTCCTTACAAGAATTGGTTTTAAAAAAACATTGTTACAAGGAACATATTTTGGGAAAAGGGTAGAACTCCTTGCTGTTATTTCATGTATTTGGCTAACAGGAAGTGATAACAGGCGGCGCTGTGATCGCCTGACTCGAAAATGGCATTTGTACAGGAAAACCCTCAAGACATCGACCTCAACAACTTCGGGGGATTTTCTAGTGTGGAAATCTCTTTTGAATTCAATTTCCTTTTGAATTTATGTTTAACATGCATTTGCATGAGTCAGATGGTTTTTTTCTGCCATTTTTATTTATTTTTTTATTTTTGGTCCGTATATGGTTTTAATGGTATTTTTTCCTGAAAAGGTGTTATGTACATGTATAATTTTTTTCAAAATGGTTTATGGCTTCTGATTTTGTAATTACCGCTTCTATTGTTCAAATGGATACAAATAATAGTCGTAAAAATAACATTAACGCGAGTTTATGGCGATTTGGATGTTTACGATTGTATAATTTCTATCCAGCGATGCAATCAATATACTCCGAGCATGTAAATAAAATAAGAAGTCATCTGGTGATTTTGTATAAGAATCAGAAAAACTACACGGGTTCCCCCAAACTTGGAAAATCAGAAAAATTCAACAAATCAATAACACTAAGATTTATTAAACTAAGTTTTAATTTTAAATTATGTTTTTTGTAATGAAAATAGGACTTAATGATCACCCTGTACTTTTGATATCTTCATGACCATTCTAATACAAGATTATAAGAGCACATCGGGAAACCTACATACAGTACATATACAGTATACCCTCATTAGATTTTTATAGATTGACGAATATTCTTGATTTTAAACTTCTTTTTCTTCAAAAAGTTTAATCATTAATCCCGCCATTTTTCATTCGAAAACGACCATCACTCTAAGTGGTTGTTGCAGAATTACAGTGTACATATAACTGGTTATTTTTTTCGTTCGCCATAAATGCTCTGTTGCTATGGCCTTTTGTTACCAAACAGGGAGTAAAAAGCTGCATGACATTGGTAAGGAAATAATAGTCGTTATTAATAACAATTCATCTAGCAAATTACACGTACAGTGTAGGGGTTTATCTCTACTTATCTATAATCGCCACCCCTCCAGATATTTGCCCCCTGGTGACTGTTGAACGCGTTTACATGTCAGCATAATTTGCGAGTATAGAAGCTGGTTTCCTGTCCTGTCTTTTTCTCACCTAATGCTAAAATATCAGATAAGCAACAAGAAAAATAATGGCACTTTATAAGCAATTTGTTATGAGCTGGAATCAAACAGGATAAATTTAAGTATAACGCAAGTGGCATATGTATTCGTTTTTTACGAAAATAATGTGTTTTCGGAAAAATTGTTTTTTTTTGGTCCTGAGAAAAAATTGAGCCTTATTTAAGAGCTGTATTTAAGAAAAACAAATCTTACCAATGAGTCAATTGAGATTTGACTGCACTTTAATTTTAATAACAGCTCTTTTTATGTACACCAGTGATTTGCGAATTTCCTGAAGGCGAATAATGTTGATGCATAAATGTGATACTGGCATTTTTATTTATTTTTGGTCCGTATATATGGTCTTAATGGAAAGTGCCAACCTGTTCCCTGAAATGATGATAAGTAGGCCTATAATTTATTTCACGAAATGTTATGGCTCCAGATTTTGTAATTACCACTTATATTGTTCGAATGGATACAAATAATAGTGATAAAACCAAGATTCTCGCGAATTTATGGCGATTTGAATGTTTACGATTGTATAATTTCTATCCAGCGATGCATTCAATAAATATATACTAAGAACATGTAAATAAAATAATAAGTCTGGTGATTTTTTATAAAAATTAAAAAAGCCACCGGCCTGAAATTGTTAGGGAAATTTCTGAAAAAGTCAGGGAAAATGGATTTACTTTGATAATGTTAGGGAAATTCAAAAGATGAATAATACGGTTTACATACAGGTAGTCATTTATTGGTTGACACAAAAATCAAAAGATGACAAGCAAGACTGTGTAAGAAATTAATAATAAAATTGTCTTTTTTAAAAATTGATCTACATGTAAATTTGCTGTTTCTTATAATGAAAATGTCATATGTCATATTGTTGAATTTACAGTGGTCGGGAGGCTCAGGGAAATGTTTTAAAATCTGGAATAGTCAGGGAACTTTAAGTGGAAGATGTAAATTTCATCGCTGGACACCTGACCTTTACTTATTTTGTACGAATTTCGTTAAGCAAAAGCTTACTCGTAGGTCTGTGCTGTGTTTGAAAAGAAAATTTGAAGTAAAGCAAGAAGGGGTTGAGAATCCATGCTGTACTTAAATGCAGCTTTAAACCTGCTTTTAAAACAAGCTGGGCACCTGCTGGACAGGAAGTTGTCATTATAGATGTAGATGAGGATTCCAGAAACCATTGCATTGGAGTTTCTTGGAAGTTGGTACGTCCATTAAATCCTGACTTGAGGTGCTCAAACTCGGTTAAGAGCTAGCGAGTGTTTTGATGGTTCCTTGGAAATCAACGTAATGAGCACTTAGCCCAAAATGACAAAATGGGTGATTGTTATATGGGGGCCTCATGACTTATACTGTAGGATACGTGTACATGTATGTTACACCCTAACCAAAGTATACAGTGAGCTTATGAAAAAGAATGCAAAATGGTGACTTTGAATTTCGTGAAATAATATGGCCTTACGGTAAGCGTGCATTGTGGCCAGCCTAGCAACAAACTGACGAATCCACCTTGATTTTTTTATTTCACATTTTATTTTGGCGTACAAAAGCATTGCCAATTAAATCCCGAAAGGATGTGAGCAGATTCACTACGCTGCATCAATCGGAAATTATAGGAGAATGGTAATTATAATTAGAGTATAAGAGTTGGTGTGAAAAATAAAATGGATATAATTTGCAATAGAATGAAGGAGAAGCGCCAATTTGATGGCCCGTGTAACCTGTACGAGGTGCAAATCAACCTATTCAAACCCAGGAAGTGGAAGTGGTCATTTCAACGCTGTCGCTAGGCGGGACATTTAATGGGCAAAATGATTTTCTGATCGTTAATTTGGGCGAATTTTTGGCATAGAATTCCACCAAATTGGCACAAAAAACAAAACGATTTTGAAGCTGAGTGATTAAGTTTAAGATTACTTGTATAACTACATACAGTAAGTTAAAATCAAACTTGCCCGTCTAGGAAGGACTCCATTCCTAGTTATTTTATAAATATTGAAATATTTAGCGGTTTGAGAAGTACTGCATGAACTCTATTAAACAAGAATGACGGCTGTCCTAGCATTCGCAATTTATCTTTATTTGACGTTTGGTTTATATATTTTTTTATTGCGTTTATATTAACCTACCTCAACATGGCCTAAACAAACCGAAAAGTGCAATTTCTTTAGTTTTGTTTGCCCTAACCGCCACGCAATCACTGCCAGCCTTGGAGCCGTTAGGAGAAGCCCACTTTCTCTTTGTGTCTATGCTGGAATAGGGCAATAGCAGGACATATTCCAAAGTAAAGCAGTATTTTTCTCCATGGAAGGTTTTTTTTTTCACTGGAGATTTCAGTGACGGACAGCGTGATATTGTCGTGTGAAGTAGAGGGAAAATATTAGCGCCACAAAGGCTGCTTTTGCTCGTCAAAATGCAACCAGGAAATTACAAACTAACCCAAAAAGGGATTTATCTGATACGTGAATCTCCGCGGGATCGTAACCCTCGGTAAACTCGACAGTAAAAACAAAATGTAATTAATATTGTTTCCCCAAGTGGCCAAAAGCTGCAGTTTTCCGTTTAGGTCGTTCACTGAGGTCCTCGGCGATATGCAGGGTGCTCCGAAAGTCTTCTCCTGGAGTGCAACGATAGCCCAATTTAATTTTCTTATCAATTAAACATGATTTCTACTAATTGTGACCAAAACGAGGCCACCATTCATTCTGAATCTTGCGTGGAGCAGTATTGTATATGGTGACTACCAACCTGGAAAACTTGGGAACCTCAGGGAATTTTATATTCAACCTGAAAAACCAGGGATATTAGAAGAAATCAATTCTAAGTTTCCCCATAAATTCGGTACATAAATTCAGCATTTGTCACTTCACAAAACTTTGCCTATATACATGTACATGTACAGTACGGTGCTCCTAAATTAATTTTCATGCATTATTGGTGATTGTTTATTTTCTAAAATTGCCGCCCATGCTGCCTTTGTTGTTAATAATTCTGGAAAACGTTTTT
Source organism: Kryphioiulus occultus (assembly GCA_034687865.1). NCBI lineage: Eukaryota > Metazoa > Arthropoda > Diplopoda > Julida > Julidae > Kryphioiulus > Kryphioiulus occultus. Next base: position 24,403 of record JAQGAF010001866.1, read on the forward strand.
TTTTCCTGGATATTTTGTAATACTTTCGTCTATGGAGTTAAAAATCCCTCAAACATTTGTATTATTATATTATTATTTCCAAAAAAAGCATTTCAAGAAAAATATACGTACTGGGACACGTTTGGTTGATAATGCTGCATAGTAACGTACAATACCATTCGTGATCTAGTTTTTCAACAAATTTCGTCTACGGCGGTCCCTTGTGATTATAATTACTAAATACAAACACACGTACTGTTTTCAATAAATTGTGGCACAATTTAATCATTAAAGTGAATTTTTGAGCCTGGACAAATTAGAACATAACCCTGGAAAACACGGAAAACTCAGGGAATTTCGTTTTCAAAAATTTGTAGTCAGCATGTGCATTTCTCAAATAGTAACAGCATTGGTACAAGTAAATTCGTTCCAAATTACAAAGTACCCTCGAAAGAGCGAAGTGTTTATATTTAGGTTATGTTCTCTGGGCGATTGAAATTTCGTGCACATTAAAAGATTTTCGATTTATTTTCGGGATATACATGTAGTCGCCTGGCAACACGGTTGGGAAGGATGAAGGGGGTGAGATTTGGGGGTTGCAGGCTTGATGTATATCCTGATTATAATAATGACACTTGGCTCGTCAGATTGGAAGTGACGGGATCGCCCAATATCATTCTCCCATTTAAATTATTTGTTGTTTGTTGCCCTTACACGCCACTGCAACTTCCCTCACCCTCACCCTGCTTTATCCCCCCTTCTCCCTTCCCAGCGTCACCCTACACTACTTCACCACTCAGTGGGTTCCACCTTCGCATGAATTCAGCTGTTCTTTTGAAAAACAAGCCCGCTTTCCCATTGGTCGGCCATCAGCCAATGGTAGAAGTCCTAGCCTATCGCTAAGGCGCTGGCAAGCCAGGCTGAATCGTGAGTCAGATGTTCGAAACCGGGTTAAAGGGAAACAGCTCAGCGGCTCATCGATTTCAATATCTGCGAAGTGTAGTAGTGTATAGTGTAGTGTATTATTATTATTATTATTGTAGTGTAGTGGAGCGATGACGAGGTGCGTATCGAGGCTTGTCTTCGGGGATCCCCCAGGTGATGCGGGCCAGACGCCTTTTCTGAGTATCGGGGTCAGCAGACGACCCCCACAATCGACGGGACAGGGGATATGAATGGCAAGGACATTGATTGTGGCATTAGTGTGGTTGGTGGCTCCGAATTGGGAGAAATACATTACATGTTCAGTAGAAGGCCCTCCATTTGCTATCGCTTTTTTCGCTGGATCGAAGAGGGGCGTCGTGCTGCTGCTGTTGCTATGCGTTTTTCCTGCGTTGTTTTTTGGGGCAAATTGGGTTTCAATCTGTTTTGCCTTGCCAGAAAAGAACATGGAGAACGAGGGTCGCTCGCCTATTCATGTATGCCCCTCCAGTGGTAACCAGCATTGAAATGCAGTATAGATCTGTTTAAACTAATAGCATTGGCATCTGTGCTGAATATAAGTTTAGGGAGGTTATTAGTTTGGGAAGGTTGGGGCAAGTGCTTCCATCTACATATACTGTAGTACGCGCATTTATAGGAAGTAACCTTCACATCTTTCCCACTGAGTTTGATATTTTGTCAAATTTTCAGTATTATAAACAAAGAGTCTACCGGTCATGGAAGTCATAGAAAAGTCATTGAATTTATATTAAGGTCATGGAATTTTGCCTTTGATTGGTAAACAAAATAAAAGTTTTAGTTAAAAGTCATCATTGGCCATCCAGTTTTGCAAAATGTCGCCTACGGCGTTTTTTTTTTTTTTTTTTGACGAATGATCTTGTTATACTTGTGGTAGAGAATGTTTCTGGAAATCATTATTTAGTGACGACAAAACTTTGAACGCCTCTTTATTTTAATAGGAATTGCAAAATTATTGAAATCATGCAAAAGTACCGAAAAGTCATGGAATTTGCTATACCAAATCCAGTAGACACCCTGATAAACTGCAGTATTATGCTTAATTTACAAACATTGTGAAACCAATAAAGGCAAATACAGCAATTATTGAAGCTCGGGTTATGGTGATTTATTAGATTTGACATGGTTCCCATCTGATATTAGTTTAGGCAGTATTTTTTCCTTACACAAGTTGTACCATAGTCAGCTTTAAAATAAGCTGTAGTTACAGTGTATTTACTGTTTACTTCTGTTGAGCATCTGCATTGATTTCACGTGCCTGTATGGAATTTCGTCACGCGCAATGATTCTAGAACGTTGATTCCAATTCCATCCATTCTTATTTCTAAGTTAATTCGAATTCTGATTTGACTTAATCAGCATGATTGTTCTGTACTTAATGTTTGATATTAATGTAAATTAAAATGCGGGTTGGACATTTCAAAGCATTAGCATAACTGCAGGGATACCATCATCCCAAAAATTTTACTTATGCTTAAGGGTGAGCCTTACACCTGGCCAAATGTTTTCGTGGAATTTGTCCATTTTTTCCGTTTTTGCGGTTATTT
>JAQGAF010001867.1:0-26876 GCA_034687865.1 Kryphioiulus occultus
CAGAGTACAGACTGCAAATTCTAAACGAGTTTCGGTGAGTAATCTCGTTTGAAACGTCCTGTCTGAACGAGGCTTTACGGGTTCGTTTTAATTTAAACTACTTTTAGGGAAGGTACCACAAATTCCTGGAAGAATCCTTAGAAAAGTGGATTTCAAACATCCAACCCCTTCAGAACCTATGCTTTAAAATTTATTTTTATGGAACCTTTGTACCAATAATATTATAATATGAAAATAGCCAATCGTTTTAAATTAAAATTTTCCCCTTGTATTTTTTTCAGATCAAAATTGGTATTTCAAGGTTCATTATATTTACTTTTTTTACGTTTGTTTTGTTTATAGTTTTTAATTAATGCTGTTGTATGATTTGTAATTTAAAGTAAACGAAAATTACATCGCATGATAGATATGCTTAAAAAATAATCAGTTCAAAAGCATTTCTGAAGAATAGCTGAGCAATCGCAATACTAAAATACAACTCTAAATTGTTGTAAAGTATTGTGAAATTCCTAAAATGTCCTAAGTGGACCCTGTTTGAATATCACTGCCCCAGACCTAGAATAACAAACAAAAACATTTTTGGAATAAAACTCAGTTTAAATTTCTTTTGAAAAAGACACTTTTTAGAAAATTGGCGTTTTTCCCGAGTACTTTTTTAAAACATCTGAATCGCTGCTTTCTAAGATATTTATTCTTATGTTTAATATTTTAAAACAGAAAACAAATACTGGTTGGAAAATTAAAACATTGGAAAACTCCAATGCGTTTTTTGTTGATTGTTCAAATGCACACACCCGTACATGTTTATTTTCTTGCCTTATTCTAAAACACTCGTTTTTTTGCAATATCGAACTTCTAAGTGTCCAAAGTCCAATGGAGGTGCTTAGAAAGTTAATTCTTTGACCTGTGGTCATACATGGTGTCACACTGATCGTCTATGGTCGCACAATTTGAAATCCTGGAAAATATTCCAAAAAATTCGATACACAATGGAAGGCCCACTTCATATACGGATCACCCAGCATGCAGCGCTAGGGTAATTCGAATTGTACGCGTGTCTAGCAGTAGGAATGACGTACTATCGAACTTCCGGGCCAGAAATGGGCACTTCTCAGCCACGGGGGGCGTTTTGATTTATGACGATTTTGTAAAGGAAGCTCCCAAGCCATATTTCAGCGCTTCGTTTTCATTCTCTCGTTTTTTCTCGTTTTGACGGGACGTCTCGAACAGGTTTTGTCAGGTCCGGACAATGATGACTCAATCTGCCCCATTGAATGCCAGGTTTTGTGTGGACCAAACCCGGCTTTTGGACCGCAGCCCCACGAGCTAATCGCCCCATCATCGATGATGGAGATTTGATACACATGCGGTCAGTCGTGGTCAGTCAAATAATGGAATGTAACCGTCCATGTCAGCGGAGATTTACTGGCCTTGCGTCTCACTTAAAAGCCCTTATCGCAACTGCCTCATAAGAATGGGAACAGAATTAATGTATTTTTGGGGCAGAAAAGCTTTGCTGGACTCTGGGCAGTTGTGGTCAGGGTGAAAGGCACTAACCCCCTTGCCTCGTCACGGACAATGGACGGTCTATAGGTGTGCTTTGGAAACGGGAGTGGAAATAACCCCAAATCTGGCGTTAATTATGGTCATTTTGTGGCGCATTATGCAGTGTATGGAGGACCTTCCCAGAGAAATAAGTTATTGGCACAATTGCACCTTGTCGATTTTGTGGAGTCACGTGTAAGGATAGTGGGATACGACCTGTAAAATGACTGAAAGTTACCTGGATTTTTCTTTAGTAAATGCGCAATTTAAGAAAAGCAAAATATTAACAGAATTTATTTGTAACTACGTTCGTCAGTAATTTTCATTTTTGAAAAGGGTCGAAAACTACAAATATCAGCCAAAAAGTTGTTATAATGTCCATTTCAAATGCCTGAATTTCGGTTTGGGAACTTTCAAGTAATATGGTATCCCCTTTTGGGTGACCGAAATCCATCATTTTTGTGATTAATTTTGATGACAAATTAATCTCAAAAATGATGGAATTATCCTCAAAATTAATCACAAAAATGATGGAATTGTCCTCAAAATTCATCTCAAAGGTGATGGATTTTGCTAACCCAGAGATATGTTTAAAACTCCGTGGGCGAAAATTTGTGCAAAATTGAAAGACAAGAGACATCTTGGATTTTTACCGAATTTGTCTTTTTTCAAAAAAAATACTTATTTGGTTGACTCCTTCCCACTGTCATCTTTCGTCATCCAGCCCCTAATGATGACATAATGACGACGTGTCCCTGAGCACTCACTAAGCATTGCTCCTAGCTTTCTTTGGATATGTAAACACTAGGGAAAGTCAGGAAGAAAGTAAGGGAAAATTCCGTTTTTGCTGGCAAGTCAGGGATGGCCATGGAAATTCTCATATTTATTTTGCAAAGAGGTCAACATCGCTGATTTTAAAACAACATTCGACTACGGCGTTCACTTAATTATAAATGCACATGTACGCTCGTGTTTATAAACAACATTTTTTATAGAAAAGTAGGTTGATTGAAATCTGTAACATTCGTCATGCTGGCTTTTTGGCCCTTTTTGAACGTTATTTTGCCAGAGGAAGTTATTCTAAACTTTAAAAATTAGGGAAATTTACTTGGGTTGGTCAGGGAAAGTCAGGATAATGATTATGTACATTTTAGTACGATCCCTGCCAATCTATATGGCTTTTTAGTATTTTTGCATTACAATTTTAAGGTTGAAACATGTAAAGTTCGTGTTGCTACATATACATGTGTATATACCGTATTCATATTCAAGGTCTTTCTGTAATACTCAAGACACACCAAACGAGAATCTAGGTTTGTAAACCAGAAAATGGCGGAAACCGCGATGACGTGTTGTTGTGTTTCCCACTCGGTAATGGAATACTCGGTAACATGTACCCTATTACAGGAAAACGGATACCAGTGTTGTTGCAGTGTTGTCATTGCCTTTTTCCTATAGCATTCCCTATCAGCTCCCTATGATGAATTTCCTATGGCGCGGCCTGTAACACTGAAACGACATGACGTCTGCCATCTGTTGTGGACGGTCAGTAATATTATCGGTATTTGTTGATATCATGACAGTATTATTGACAAATATCTCACCATTGATTACCGTTGTATGATATACAGCACATGGGACGTACACTACGCACCCTGTATAAATTCGAGTGCTCCCACAATCCATTGCAAAAACCGTCAAAGCTGTCATGCAGTTCACCTATTTAATTACCAACGTGACGTCACTGGTTAGTCAACACGTTTATCTACCAGGTTTTTTTAATTATCGCGTTTTATCTTGGTGTGTCTTCAGTATAAGGGTGTTATGGTTTCCAACTTGGCAAGTTGACATCATATCCAATGGTTTCGTCAAACCGCAAACCTATGAATGATAAGTAGGCCACTCACCTTCGGCCAGGGTCCACCACTGGTCAGTCGTCGATCGCCCCTACATTGCGTGCCAGGCGATGGCGTCCCGTGGCAACTGATTTTCGATTCATTAAATATAATTGTTTTCAAATATCAATCGGCTGCTAGTGCTCGCCATCGTTGAATATGCATGAAGCCAGTGCGTTGCACAAGCATCATTTGTCAGACTTTCTTGAGAACTGTCTTCTCGGAGGATCCGGAAGAGGGACAGGTTGATGCGACTCGTGGTGGCCAGTTGGCGTGAGAACCTTTTCTCTACCAGTTGCCCAAAGAGGCGCACTCGTGCTATCAAACACGTATCAAACCCATGCAAGACCCAATTAGTTTTTTATAGCCCAGTTTAATATTTCGTGGTAATACATTAGTAATTAATTTCGCTGCCTCAGATTATCCGGATGAGAATAATCGAAATAGGTGATACGGAATGGGGAGCGGGATTAGTGGGCTTGATGGAAGGCAAGGAGGTGATGGCTGACAAGGGCAGTCCAAGAAGGCGGAGTTCCCATGCCGAAATATTACGGGGATTTTCTGTTGTTTTCGTTTGACATCGAAGGAATTTTATTCTCTGTACATTTTGTCGTTTCTTCCACTCAGTTTTGCTTTCCATATAAGGGTCACTTGCATGTATTTGACATGTATCATGTTATTTAACAGAACTCGAACAGTTGTAACGAATGCTCATAGACGGCGCTGGGATCTTAGCGGCTGGCGCCTAAAGATGCACTTATTCTGCAAATAAGCAGCGGGTAACAATCCATTAGCAATTTGCAGAAAATGTTGGCGCCATTTTGATTTTGGATATATTTTGACACTTCTTCCTGTCCTACACCTAATCTACTGAACGTAGATATGCCATGTTATTTCTTAGAATCCAAACCGTTAAGCAGAATGCATCTTTGATGGCGCTTGGCACAATAAGAACATATCAGGGCGCCATTTTTTATATATTGGGTCGCTTCTTGCAATCAATTTGTTCTTCTTTTGACAATTTGCAGAAAAAGAACATTTCTGGGCGCCATTTTTTTCTTGATACATTATTATTTCTACCATATTTGACGTGCAACTTACTTGTTATATGTTGTATCCTAACCACTATGTAGAATGGCACTGTTATGGCGCTGGGATTTTGCAACAGATTATCCATAGCTAATTTGTAGAAAAAGAGAATTTTTTATGTTTTCTGACTTCTTCCAGTAGGGCAGTTATTCGACATGCGTCATGTTATTTATTAAAGTCCTAACAGTTGTGCAAGACGTCTTTTAGGTGGCGATCGGATCTGGTTATCCATTGTCAATTTTCAGCAAAAGACGTTGTCTGGGCTCCATTGCTTATAAAATATCACTTCTTCCAATCAGACACTTATTCGACATGCATCTATCATGTTGTTTATTAGTTTTATCTAAGATGTGATAAAGTATACCAGATTTACATCTGTCTGGCATGTCATAGATCTTTGACGTGCAAACTGAAACTAGGAACTTTTCTGTCTCAACATTTGCATAACCGGACTAAAATTAAGCCATTGACCATGTGATCAAATTGCCTTTACATGGTAAAGGTTAACAATTGTCAACCTGATATGCCTCAAGTTTTGCATCAACCAGGCCATGATTGATTGCTTTAATGCAACGTCAATGCTTCTACAGCGTTTAATCAGATTGAAAATGCTTGTAATATCTGGGAATCGTTGGCCAATTAAGCCTCACTTTATCAGCATCGATAAGCAAAACATAAAATGCGATATTGATGCTCAGGATGAAAGCATCCCGCGAAATGATTATTGCGTTTTACAATTTAAATGTATACATTAATTAAATTACCTTGTTTACGGGCACGTATTCAGAATAACTTGTGTCATTGCTCTGGCATTGCAGCTTAACGTTTAAGTATATTTTACTAGTGGGAAAAACTTATTTAAAAAACAGTTATGCATATTAAAACAAATATTGTTGCTACAAACGATTATATTGATAGCAAGACTTATAATTTACAGTAAGCTTGATGACGGCCAATAGTCTGTAAGCTCTGGGCAAGGTGCATATGCCCTGCTCCGAATGTGCGCAAAATATGACCTGTCCTAGCTTTTAGCAATATATCCTGTTTTTTGTTTTGTGTTAATTTTTCATTTTTGTTTATCCTAACCTATCTTATTCTATTCTAATCCAATCCAACAACGTCATTTCTGATTTAGTTGAAATGATTCAGCCTCGAGAGCCTTCTGATTCAGCCTTCGAGGCGAAAGAGAAGCCCACTTTCTTATAACGTTTATGATGGTGCATGGCATATTCCGATGTAACATGCCTTTATTGATTTGCACTGCAAATCAATGTACATGTATAGCATATAGCAAGTATAACAATGAAACCGCTTGTCTTATTTATGCAGAAATTCACTCTTGAGCTTTTTCGTAGATTTTTTTAAACAAAATTTGCTCTGCCTTTCGTGACGTAAAGGGTAATTGCGCTATTTCGTGCCCGGAAATAATTTTCTGTGATTCAGCTTCTTTCATAGCAGTAACTTTCTAATAACGTGACACGCATGTCCGCAACCTGTTATAGGCTTTCTTTCCGTAAATAATAGCAAATTTAATCGGAAATTAATAGCTGCTTCCTTTTATGGGCGAAATCGACGCACACGTTGGTGGGAAACCTAGTAATTTTTATAGTTTTGGCTCGTTTCTGAAAAAGTGCATATTGAAATGTGCCGAATTATGCATAATTTTAAGACAGAAGTTTAAAAAATAATTCGGTGTCCAGGGTGGTTTGAATGGACGATTTTAAATATGATTCGAAATTTCAAAATAATATATTTGCAAATATTGTTAAAAAGTATTCAGAGTTTACAAAATACACGTATATCTTATTCATGCATAAATTCACTTTTATGATTTTGTATAGTTTTATTTAACCAAAACTCGAGAAAATTTTCCTCATGTTCAGTCTGATCGTGGAAATTTGTTTTAAAAACTCGAAAAGTTCTGAAAGTTAAAAATTTAACCTCTGGGGGACCCTGCAGGTAAGTTTTCCTCATGGAAAAATAGCATCCAATTTGTGTTGATAGGATATTTACGCTCTTTTATTTCAAATAGCTATTTCATCCACATGCCATGCACTGACATTGTACGTGTATTTCCAAGAAACTGGTATGATTCAATGAAAACGATTCTAATACGTGATGCATTAAGGTACAGGGTGTCCGAAACGGTTTCGGACAAAAAGAGTCAATTTCTATGAAATGTTTAATGTAATAGTTGCTCTAAATTAAGGTGAACGGACTCCTATATTTATTGAGGGACATACATTATGAACAACCCATATAAATCTGTTTGTGCAGACTGTTTAAACATGTACATTATTTACACTGAGGGAAAGGGATCCAGGCAATGGAGCAATCAATAAGCAGGGTCAGTCTACCGCTTAATTATACCCATATGAACCCGAATTGTGAAGCGATAAACAGCATATAATGGGCTGCGTGCAAAAATAACATTCGTATTTACATATCCCAGGCGCGTGTTGATTATCAGTTATGAAACAAGGAAGCTTGCACAAAAATACCCCCAATTTTTCATAAACACGCACTAATAACGCTTTTATTTGCTGCCCCATTTCTGCCAAACATTCTGTAAATGCACATGTTACAATTCGAAATGTCTGCAATGCAACGTCAGGTAAATTTCAAAAACCAATTTGCATAAAAACATACCACTGGAAGGAGTAAAATGCACTGTTTACATGCATGAATTTACACAAAGACAGCTTAAACCAAGTCACTTAGAGAAAGTTGATGTGGGGTTATATGACCACACTTAATTTGTCGCCAGAAAACTTCTGAACATTAATCAGTATGTGCAAACAAGCTATCGGAAATGGGATAAAGGCATGAAAAATTGATCGGAAAAGAAGTTATAGTACCAGGCAAAAACGACGTCCAAGGTTGAGGGTTCAAAACAGAAAATTAATCAAAAATTTGTATCTGGACAAAGTTCCATTATTTTGTCAAACTCCATATGCTGGAATAGGACATCGTATAGAGGGCAATGTACCCTCGTATTCAACAGGTCGAGTTTTTGACAGATGTCGTTTATGTCCGGCCCTTAACTAGATTATTATACACAACACTGCACATATCGGAATCCTCAATAAATTTAGTTAAATTATATGAAATCTCATGTGCAATGACTCCATGGCACCATGGGGAAAATTCAAAGATCCGTGATAGTAAAACGCCCTGAAGACAACACTGTCTCGGTTTTCTGAAGAAACTGAACTTAGTTTTCGTGGCAAAAAGCAGCTTCCGGTTCATTCAACCAACAACTTCCAGGTCGCCAGATTGACCATCTCGATCAGTTGATTCGCAAAGCACACACTGTACGAAAACTCTGCTGGAATCTTTCCAAGAATTGAACACCTACAACTTTCTTTATCACAAAGTAGCAACTGGTTCCTTAGCACGATCACCAACTATGGCCTTGTTCAGCTCACCCTTACCGAGCTTCATGCAGCAGCTTCCGGTTCCTTTGCTCAGAGAACACCTCGCTCAACTTCCGGCGCCCTTTGGTCCTATAGAATCTCGAACTGACCTCCTCTAGCTGGGGATTGTGACGAACAGGTTCTGTGCCCCGAAACGCGACGGGTACCGCTTACGAGTGCAACTTCCGGTTCGCTTGCACAGAGTACTCCTCACTCATCTTTCGGCGCACCATGGTCTTCTAGGGTGTCAAACTGACCGCCACGAGACGGGGATTCTGACAAAACCAAGATTTGGCAACTTGTGAAGTCAGATGTACACGTTGGTTGAAGTCCCACTGAAATCTCATTGAAGTCTTTGAAGTCATACTAAAGTCTAATTGAAATCGCACTAAAGCCACGGTAACCGCACCGTCACCACAACGTTACCATCACGGTGTCCATCATAAATGATGGCCTCATTGTTTTGGCCACTCCCCCTAACTTCCGTCCCCAATGTGTCATCATTGATGTCCCACTGAAGCCTGTGAAGTCACACTAAAGTCTTTGATGTCCCACTGAAGCCTGTGAAGTCCCACTGCAGTCTTTGATGTTTCACTGAAGTCATTGATGTCCCACTGAAGTCTTTGAAGTCCCACTGCAGTCTTTGGTGTCCCACTGCAGTCTTTGATGTCTCACTGAAGTCTTTGATGTCCCACTGAAGTCTGCGAAGTCCCACTGAAGTCTTTGATGTCTCACTGCAGTTTTGATGTCCCACTGCAGTCATTGATGTCCCACTGAAGTCATTGATGTCCCACTGAAGTCGTTGATGTCCCACTGCAGTCTTTGATGTCCCACTGCAGTCTTTGATATCTCACTGAAGTCTTTGATGACTCACTGAAGTCATTGATGTCCCACTGAAGTCTTTGATGTCCCACTGAAGTCTGCAAAGTCCCACTGCAATCTTTGATGTCCCACAGCAGTCTTTGATGTCTCACTGAAGTCATTGATGTCCCACTGAAGTCTTTGATGTCCCACTTTAGTCCTTGAAGTCCCACTGACGTCCTTGAAGTCCCTGAAGTCAGCAGTCAGGTATACGCGATTTGAAGAGTTGCCAACCCCTTGGATCTCAACACAGGTCTTATGCCAAGGTGCTCACGAGAGCTGATGTTAGCGAGGCTCATCATCGCTGATGAAAGGCAACTTCCGGTTCATTTGCACAGACAACTCCTCACTCAACTTGCACTCACCATAGTCTTGCAGGGTGTCGAACTGACCGCCTCGAGGAGGTCATTCCGACGACATGAATCCCGGACCCCCACCTCACGGGTGCCGGTAGCTGAGGCGCGAAGAGTACAGCGGCTGCAGCTTCCGGGGGTTGCTCTGGCCCGGGTCCCCCTTCTCGGTCAGGGCCCGCTGCCGGTCCTTGAGCCTGTCCAGCACCTTCTGGCTGCTGGCGTTCAACACCACCTCGTAGGGCACACGAGCCGGCTCCTCTTCGAGACGGCGAACGGGAAACGGAAGCAGCTCGTCGTCGTCGTCGGCGGATGCTAGCCTCGGGCGACCCCGCGGGTGACCGCTCTTAGGCCGCGGGATTGGCACTCGCGCCCGCACCCGCTGACCCTCGTCCGGCTCCGCGGGCGTCGCTTCCGCGCTCGCCACCAGGCTACGCGGACGGCAGCCGTAGCGCGCCGACTTTGGGCGAAGGGCCCGCTTCGACGAAGCGCGGATGCCGCGGTCGACAGCGTCGAAGTCGGCTGGGGAATCGTCGTCCACCGGGGTCTCCTCAGTGGCCTCTGGTGAGCGCCGATCCATGGCGGACTGTGCCAGCGATGGAGTCCGTGACGAGCGATGAGGGAGTTTCCCCCTCGCGGATTTTGGCACTGGATCGAGGGAACTGCGTCGTTTTATGCTTGGGCGTTGATGCGATTTGCAGTTAAATGCACGCATGGCGTGGGTGGGCGCGACCTGGTGGAAAATTGCCGTTTGAGATTATGGGTTCTGGGGGCGGCAGGGATTGTTGGGCCAATTGGACATGGTCGAGCTCCAACTACATCAAGGGGTCGTGAGTAAACGACGTCCGAGGTTGGCTATTCTGACACCATTGTTAGCAATGGTTAATAAAACATGAGTTCGACAGTTACCGAACACAGCGAGACTTTTTCCAACGACCATCTACCAATGTCTTTGGCTGGGAACCAATGTTATGGAACGTGACATGGCCTCTACAGGGCCCCAGTTTTGGACTTTCACAACGTTTATTAGCAGTGGTTAGTAGGACATGAGTCTGATTGCTACAGAACACACTGAGACTTTTTCCAACGACTATCTACCAATGTCTTTGGCTGGGAACCAATGTTATGGAACGTGATATGGCATCTTCATTGGCCCAATTTTGGACTTCCACATCGTTTATTAGCAGTGGTTAGTAGGACATGAGTTTGACAGTTACAGAACACAGTGAGACTTTTTCCGACAACCATTTACCAATGTCCTTGTCAGGGAATCAATGTTATGGAACGTGACATGGCATCTACAGGGGCCCAGTTTTGGACTTCCACAACGTTTATTAGCAGTGGATAGTAGGACAAGAGTTTGACAGTTACAGAGCACAGTGAGACTTTTCCAATGACCATTTACAAATCCACCTGGGAACCAATGTTATGGAACGTGACAAGGCATCTACAGGGGCCCAATTTTCGACTTTCACAACGTTTATTAGCAGTGGTTAGTAGGAAATGAGTTTGACAGTTACAGAACTACGACGTCCAGTTGGACTTTTACCACGAGGTGCGCTTGGGCAAACACGTAAAATGCAGTTGTCCAAATTCTGCACTAAGATTATGTAACATTTCTGTCAAAGAGATGACGAAGATAAATTCACTGAAACAGCATTTGTCGATTGTGACCTGGTAAAACCTGGAATTTAAGTAGGGATAAAAAAGTGTTGATGTCCTGTAACGATTTTACCACGTATAATTTCGGAGGATCTCTCGCCTCCTTGAACAATTTCAGAATTCCATCTCATGATCTTAACTTTAAACATTAAAATTAATACAATTTAATATAGGTAGCGAGTATACTCCATACCTCTGTACATGTTCAATTCCATACTTACAATCCATACCACTATAGAAATACAATTCCATTGAGGTATCGAGAATTCTCCAGACGTCTAAACAAGTGCAATTCCATATACAGTACCTCTTTTCAAGTACAACTCCATACCTTTGTGGAATAGGGCCCTGATGGACGTCGTTTATGCACGACCCCCATGCATCCACCTCCCAGTGAACTCGAGTCACGAAAGGTGAAGGCCATAAATAAGCATTCTTTCGACGACGTTCGTTTATTAAAATCTCAAGCGGTGAAAATCAGCGGCATTTTTGCTAATCAGAAAGTCGCCATTTTTCATCCCGTTGACGTCGCAGCGCGAATGGATTTTATGTCGCGTTACGTCGCTAAATCGCGTTGCCCATTGTTCGTCGCATTTCAGCTTTTCATCGGTGGCGTTCGAGCGGAACATTAGCACGGTGAGCGTGAACGCCCGCGCCTGCAAATCGTTCTAATCGTGCCTTTTTTGCCGTTGCCTTCATTGCCATGGCGTTGGGTGCGGCCACCCTTTGTGGCGGCCATTTTTATTGATCCTGGTGCGAAAACTGAGTTTCTCGGAAATTCTCGCGCAGTCCGTGAGCTCGGCCAACAATAAAGGGTAATTTATGGGAATGAAGAACCTGCGGAATTTTTGCGCATAAATCAAGTGGTTGGTTAGCCCAAAATGGCTGCACACCTGCTTTTTAAATTTACCCTTGATTAATTAAAGGCGAATTGGAAAATACGACCCACGAAATATGGTATGTAGCGGATACTGGTGGTGAACATGTCGATTCTTCGGAATTTGCCCTGCTGCTGCCCTGCGCAACATCGAGACTGTGAAAAAAATGCACTTCTCCTAACGGTTCGCAAGCTGGCAGTGATTGCCTTCCACTAGGGGCAGCTAAATAAAAGAATTACATTTGGTTAGTAAAGGTTGTTATGATAAATGAAGGCGAATTGAAAATTACCTCCCTTGGCAATACGGTATGTAGTGCATGTGACTGGTGGTGAACATGGCGATCTTCGGAATATGCCCTGATGCTGCCCAGCGCAGCATTGACACTGAATGAAAATTGGCTTCTCCTAACAGCTCGCAAGCTGGCAGTGATTGCCTTCTACGTAGGATAAAGATAAACATGTAGATGGATAAAGATGTACATTTAGGACTGGTGTCATTCTTATGTGAATGACAGATAGGGTTGCGAAATACACTGTACATTCATTGTTGTGTGTTCCCTTTAGATTTTATTCTCGAACTATTTTTGCCCTTTTCTGAGAAACTAAGTGTAGAATTTCCAAGCACTTTTGTTTGTCGAGTTTAAACTGCCATGTTATGCTCCAGTTTGAAATACCATCATGCCACACCATGCAGAGCTTAACATGTCATTGCTAATGTTTTTCAAATAGCCACTTTCTGGTTATGTGAATAACATGTTTATCAGGAAAAATCGTGTCTAAGTCATGTGTGTTAAAAATATTCAAAATTTAAGTTGCATGTTTTTTTTTCCATTTCAATAAGGGAATATCATAGGATCGATAAACATATACAAATTCGTTTTTGCCAATTAACTTGTATGGGGTGACTTGATATCATCGATTGAGCCTCGGTCAAATTCGAGTTTGTGAGCACCGTTGCTTGATAAACTGGATTGGAGGGCAAAAAAATCGAATTAATCTAATTGCCAATTAAATGAGTGTCGATTAAGGCCGTTGCATGGCTGAATGTGGTAGAACAAGTCGTTTGACATCAGCTGATGGTAGGGAAAAGGCTGGAATCTGATTAGACAAATTATATCTAATGGATTCGATAAGCAAGGGCTGGGAATTCGAGATGCACTGAGAACATCGAAACGTGTTCATTCACAAAACTTTTCTGACAATTTATTTTCCGGTTATACGAGGATAAAAAACAAAGGAGAATTAACCTGATGATCATGGGAGACTGTGTGAAGGCTTTTACCCAGTTTGCGCGAGTTTTAAGGGCTATAAAATTGATAAGCTAGTCAGCTTATGTCGAAAATTACTTGCAAATGGCTGGGTTGACATTTCTGCTAAACGTAAACAAAATATCTGATGTTGGAAGGTTATACAGGGCGAGACATTACTCTTAATTCCCATAGACACTTGTGTTTCAAACAAAATTTAACTTTGTTTTGAGAAAATGCCAATTTACCTTAAATAGTAGTATATTGAGCACTTTTTGACAGTTATTTGAACCTGTTTTGAAAATAATCTCTTGCTAACCAATTGCATTCTAAAACATGGGAAAATATTCCAGAATAGTTTGGCTCCAATAGTATATTTTTGAAAGCGTAAGAATCCTTTTAGGCCTCTTACCATCATATATATTTAATATGCTACATTGCTACTTCCGGTAACTATAATGAAAACAACATTTTTGTTATAAATACCCGTACGAGATTAATGCTTACTAAACTAACACGTTTTTCACGTGCTATTTCAAAAGAAATGGACAAGTTTTCATGATCATGCCTGGATGTACTTGTACTAATACTGCACCTACATGTACTTGAAACTTACATGATCAATACATGATCAATTCATGTATTTTCGACAAAACACATGTATCAAAAATTGCGCAGAGTCTGCAACCAAACTGTAGTTGTTGCAAATTCGTTATACATGTAATAGAAAAATATCGCTTTGCAGTCTGTTTTTGTGCAATGACATTGTAAAAACTTGCAACTAGCAAAAACTTTATGCAACAGCTTGCAAACAGTTATTGCACAATCGGCTTGCAATCGTTTTTTGTGCAACCAGTTTATAAGCAATCTTATGTTTACACACAGATTTTTTTCCTATAAGGGACCAGTCCAAACTCCTTAGCAGACGCAGAATGCATTTTGTGCTGATAACTAAATATAGGGTGCTTTCTAATTTGGGAATTGCCCTAAGATTGGAGACAGTTTCCAGACCTTCCATGCATGCAAGCAACAAACGTGTTTTAACACGTTTTCCTCACGTTCACCCCATAACCCCATGGGGGTGGGGATATTTTTGCTCCCAGAATCCTGGACATATAAACACCCAGCCTCTTTCAAAAAACGTGAGTTTGACATGTACATGTATATGCAAACATGAGCAAAACACGTCTTTTGCTCGTGCTATCCATGTTTTTGTCAGTCCGTGCACCCTGGCGATCGTCCGGTCAGTTGGACAGCCGGCCCGCGGCGCTCCAGCCTCCAGCCGACGGCGTGAGAGCGCTTCCTGATAAGTCGGCGTCCGATGTTCGATGTCCGGCAGTCTATGGGAATCGCTACCCGTTTGCTTATGCTAATTCACGCTGACCACTGGGTAGTTGAACCGTGACCGGTGCCCAGGAACGCCGTTGCGACGAAAAGCATGGGAAGCGAATGATAATTCGCTAATTAACCCGAAATCTCCAGATAAGGCGTCTGAGCGGCCAAGCCGGTTCATTCACACACCAGCTCGGTTCCCAGCAGTTTGCAATGTCTGTCCAAACTCGTTCGAGGGCGCCTTTTAATACAACGCTGCTGAAATATTCATCAAAAGTTGATAAAACTTCGCCAGATTGATGGCTTTGCAGCCCGCAAGGGGCGCCACCTGACTCCCTGAGGTGCCTTTGCACGCTGTTCTGTTCTACATGGTAGATCCGCATTTTTTCCAATACCGTGCTACCTCTCTATGTCAAGGGTTCATATCGTCAGGATGAGTCAGGAAAACTGAGGGAAATGAAATGTGGTCAGAGAAAGTCGGTTGGATGTTGATATTGTGTCCATTAAGTCATGGAAAGTCAGGGAAAACATTCAAAAAAATTTAATTTTTGACTATGGAATGCTCCTCAATAGACATAAGCAGAAGTTCTTTTCTGTAGCACCTTTGGTCCAATGAGTGTATTGTCTTAAGACTAACTTGGTTTGTCTAGCTTTGACTGAACAAACTAATTGCTATAAGCTATAAGGGATTCTGACATTGTGTCATTGCTTTGGAAGCAAACAGATGCTTTACGATGAAGAAGAATAAAATATTCAAACCAAAAAAAAGCTTGAAAAAGAAATCAAACATCTCGAGGAATCAAAAAACAGGGTCTGAAAAGTTGCTAACTTGGAAGCAGAGGTAATTGACCAAGAAGTGTTGCAGTTGCACAGAAGAATTTAAAAATATAGTTATTAGTGGTGTTGCAAATAAAGTTCATTTTACATGCATGTGACATTTGTTAGTTGATAAGTCAGGGGAATTAATCAGATTTGGTCAGGGAATGTCAGGGAAATTGAAGGGCAAATTTTGGTATGAGCCCTGTATGTCGGACATGTATGGTGCATTTTATGTCCTAGTTTCTTTGCACTGTTTTTGGTGTATGCACTGCTGCTGCCCTGCTCCGCAATTGACAATGAGAAAGTGAGCTTCTCCTAATGACTCGAAGGCTGGCAGTGATTGCCAAGTTGGTTGATGCAACAAAATCAGAAATGACGTTTTTATGCTGATTTCAGTTGGGATAGTTTAGGTTTGGAGGAACACAAAAATCACAAAAAAAAACTAAAAGGATAAATTCTAACAGTTAAGTTAAATTTCGTGCTAGTTTAGGTTTGGTTAGGATGATGATAAAAAAATTCAAACCCCGAAAAAAGGACAATTTTGACAGCTAATTCAAGTGGCATTCTGCATGCTTGAAATATACATACATTACATGTACATGTATTTTATGGATATTTTTAACAGGAAATAAACCTTAGTGTATCCGAAATGAACAATTCCTGCCCTCACTCTAGCTATGTTTACTCTAATAATATAAAAGAGCATAAATCATATACGTAACATTTCGTTTGTAACAACGGAGCGGCTAGCTCCCCAAGCAAACAGTTCCAACATATAGTCCAACGGTTTTATTCTCTACCTCCAGTGGCAACAGGTTACAAATCTCGAACCAACTCAAGTACATAGCCATATCATGACACGACCAGCCTTGATCGAGCCCAGGCCCAGACTGCCCATCCAGCACCCAGGCACCCACTCACGTCCCCCAACGCCAGGGGGCGCCCGAGTACCGAACGGCATTCCAGCCCTGTGCAAAGGGCACGGAATGCCATGACATGCCGGCATTCCGGAGGCATGCCACCACATACCGGCCCTGGGGTCCAGGCGCCAAGGCAAGGCCTTGACACGTTTAATTGCAACAAAAAATTGAATTCATGAATTTTCATATACAGTTGTTCTATTCTCAAACTGGTGACACGTTCCATGCATGAATTCTATTATGCTCGAATTCTCTTATCTTATGTCATTGTTGGGTCAACTTGTGTTAACCTGGATATTTCAAATTCATTTGTTAGTTGACGAAATTATCATGAAGTTCCACCACTTTAGTATTAAGAAACTCAAGTGATTCTCCATGACATGACTATCCAACATGATGAGGTGTCTGACGATAGAGGGGTGCCCAACTAGACGGGTTTCATTGCACTTTCTTGAATTCTCAGATCCGTGTTTTTTTTTTCAAAGGAAGACGGACATGTTCAATCTTTCCAAGTTTGACAGTCTCATACATGTCAACATGGACACTGTGCTTTTATTTGGTCAGGTTAATTGACATGCTTCAGTGACTTGTATTGATAAAGCATGCGTTTTAAGATGAATCCTATCTACTGAAATGCAAAATTAACTAATTTTTTTTCGAAAATGTCCACGTAGGTGGAAAAAGCAAAAATCCCCATGTTTTTAGTAGCCCTTGAATCGATTGATCAACTAAAGTTGTCATACGCGATTTTTAAATCGTAGTCTAAGCAAGTAATTAAGAACGATACAAAAAACACAATGCTAAAATTTTGCTGTGTAACAGTATGATAAAAATTACTGTATAACTAAATCATGATATCTGAAGGGAATCTTTTAAGGAATGCTGTAATGCCTCTGCTGCCTATGACACGTTTTTGAAAACGTCAAAAGTCCGGAAAACGTTTTTCCCCAAAATGCAATAGCTATTACCTTCATCCAAATAAAACTTATATAAAAACAACAAAGGTACTGAGTTTAGCAACACATACAAGGATGTCTTAATTTCAACAATTAAGAAGCTTCCTAATTTCCTGTAGAAACGCCACCAATAAGAGAAATAAAGCTAATTGGCCGCTCAAAAAAGCTGATCTTTAATCCGAAATATTTTCTCACAAAACTCACCTTTTTCGAGCACCAAATTCTTTAAAGAAATTTAAAAACATTTTAATGCTCTTGAACAACTTTTAACGACAATACTAAAGATACTGTATTAATTGCATTTCCCACCATGTTTAGAATGTTCGTCAGTGTCTACCTTTTT
This sequence comes from Kryphioiulus occultus, assembly GCA_034687865.1. Lineage (NCBI taxonomy): Eukaryota > Metazoa > Arthropoda > Diplopoda > Julida > Julidae > Kryphioiulus > Kryphioiulus occultus. Next base: position 17,313 of record JAQGAF010001867.1, read on the forward strand.
TCTTTTCTTTTAAATTATAAATTCTGCTGTTTATTTATAAAAAGGAATTAATATATGTTGGGAAAAGTGCAAAACGGACTAGGAAATTGTGCAATTCGCACGAAATCGAAATGGGTAGTTTAATTTTCGATTTCCCCAATTTTTTTTAGAAATTATATATAAGCGGAATTTGTAAATTTAGACCAAGTTAAGAACATGCGAATATATCGTACTACCGGTACATGTATATGCCTGGTTAATGTAATTAGCGATTATGATAATTTGAAAGCAAAAATATGTTCCGCAAGTTTTTGGACGCGAGTGGCGCCCCCTAGCGGCGGTTTTTCAGCACCTTCTCCACGAGGGGTCAGTGGGGTGGAGCAGGGTGTGCCCAGTGGGCTTATTTATCGGTCGGAATTAGCATGTGAGGCGAGGGGGTAATAGATTCCTGGTTAATTGGGTAGCTTCATTTCGGACATGATTTTAATTGATATTCGTTTAAAAGAGCGCATTTTTATTTCTCACGGTCGCTAATCGCTCCCGATTCCTCCGTGTTTGTTGATGCGCGTTTTTTTAGCTTTGCTAACCAGCAGAAAATGCGAGGCCTTATCAGCGTATGGCCAAGATAGTAAATAAGTCAGTAATATAACCTTAACCAGTGTAATTACAGGTCTGTGAACTTGGGGTGGAAAGGCTGCGATAATCTAAGGCACGTACGTAGCAAGCATTATTGAACGGACTTCTGACTCATATGCTCCTTGTACGATTATTCGTTGTTTTTAGTTTTTATACAGGCCTTAAGACTTGTCCAATTACATTTGACTTTTGTTTTAGAAAGTACTAACAGTGTAAGGCCCCTTTCACACCAAACAACATAAGTATGGGAGTGATGTACTAATAGTTTCTTATTGACTGCATGAGAAGACTGAAATCCGTTAAGTGAGAGATTCGATTGGTTTAAGTTTTCCCAAATTTATACGAGTCACGACAGACGCTATCATGATACGTGTACATCAATTTGGCATCAATTTTTGCCGCCAAAGCGCAAATAATAGCTGGTCACACTGTTTATCTGTTCAGAGGGTTCTTGGGTCGATGATGATTCGTAATGATCACTGATTAGGCGTTCAAAAAATTATGTAAACAAGTTCGAATACTACTCGGTATGTCACCAGACTCCCACCTAACGATACATTATAAAATGTATCATCATTTGATGGACAGCTTAATTCTTGTATTTATAGGATATATGGAATGAATGCACATTTAACTGGATGACAAATGATGAATTTTAAACCCAGTGTTTTATAAAACAGCAATGAAACATTTTACCAATCCCTTCTCCGCATAAGAAGAAGACATAACACTTGATTTGAGTTGCAAGATTTGATATAAGTTTATAGGGCATGCTGTACCAAGATTTGAATGAAAAAATATTGGGTGTAAAGGGGAATTATGCAGAACGACATACTGTAGTTAAATCAGTGCAACTAATTTCTTAAGTCATTTTCTTTATATACTTAAAGCATGCAATTCGAAAGAAATGGACATGTTCTCTGAAACTGATCATGTTCGGGAACCTCTCATTTTACGGCAAGCAAGTCTTGCCAATGATGAGATTATGACACCAGAGCTAACTTGGCTGTCATTCTTTTGAACTTGAACTGTTGAGATTCAGAGGAAGCCTACAATGGACATGTTTCTTTGAAATTTTTATATGATACTTGTTGAAACGTATCTTTGACATGTCACACTTGGCCTCGGGCTGGTGATGCACTATGACAACTTTGAAAAAATACTTGCATTGATATGACGTTATGGTGCGGTTTTTAAAGAAAACTATGATGTTTTCATTAGTATAATCAAACTATTTTTTATTTTTTTTTAAAGCCAACAAAAACTGATGCATGTACATATCGAACGTACAATCGATTGTGCATTTGCATTCATAGTACCTTTTAGCCATGAAACTGTGACATTTTTATTGCAGTAGTTTCGGTTATCTTTATTATCAGTAATATTTTCCGACTGGACTTGCAAAGCCAACGCCACTGACCGTGCATCCCAGTAACATTCAGGCATACGCAACATCGGCGTTTGATAAGTTTTATGATCTTTTTTAAAGCAAAGTATAACGACAATTAATTGTCTTCATACGAAGCTATTTCTTTTCGAAATCAAGGTTTCTTACTTTGAAATGAACTTATAAATTGAGCTTGTAAGCTTGAGAGCTTCTTTATCAGAAATCTGTCGATTTCGCTCAAAACGTGCCTGGGCATATCTTCAGGGTCAATGTTTCAGCGTTCATGCAAAATTATGAAAATGCGTTATTAATATTTCCTGCATGCTGGGTGTCGACGGTGCTGAGCTTCAGATTTATGCTCTTTGATTAGTCTTATCAAATAATGATAATGTGGCCTTTTCTTGCTTATGGGATGCAGATGTTAGACGTCTTTTGTTTGCACTGCTGGGAAGCGTTGATCTCGAGGTCAGTTTTTTTCGCAATTATTACATTTTTTATCATTTTTGAGGGGATCTGAAATCAAAGAGAAAATTCGACCATTTCGTGAAATTCGGGCCTAAAGGACACCTTGCAGCGTGGTGCCAGCGTTTTTCTTTGCCTTTGATGGACAGCTTAATTCTTGTATTTATAGGAAATTTGGAATGAATGCACATTGATATGCACCGGTTAAGTGGCGCCCCCGGCGGCGCAGCACCTCCCTAAAACATATGGCGAATAACAGAACGCTTTTCTCATCCCGATTTGGAAGCCTTCTGTTTTGCATTTTTGACCCTGTTTACCCCAAAGCGGCGGCCAAGGTTCTCGACGGAAGTGGTCAAGACCTCCCAGGAATTTCCCATGACGTCACTGTTGAGTTTTGGAACTTGATTGCATTTTTTTGACTAAGCGATGACAGTGGTATAGCCTCTGGAAATGCATTGCAGTGTACTCATTTAAGTCATGCAAGTCTTGTCGATGGTATATTGTGGAACAAGTGATAACTTGAATATCATGTTTTTGGAATTTTCACTAATTTTGGGACACTGCAGCAGATAGTTTGCGGTGAAGCCTAACCAATTGTGGGTACAGTTGACCATGTCTAAACAAATATTGTCCAAACTAATAACCTCTCTAAACTAATATTCAGTGCCTGGCCCAATGATATTAGTTTAGGCAGGTTCTACTGTATGTTTAGTTTATCCTAGAAATATTTTAGAACGAGGGGTTGACATGTCGAGGCAAATGTTGAGATTTTGCACCTTTAATCCTTATTTTTTGTACAACGTCGCGTCCAGAAAGTACACAAATATTTGAGATATCTGTATATCAGAAAAGTGAGTGTGGAAATGACCTGGAAACGTCAGGGGAAAGATTCAGCTTGCTGGTAAATAAGGGAAATTCATTATGGTATTTATTTTGTAAAGTGTTTTACACCTCAGCATTCAAGAACTTTCGCCAACGGCGTTCTTTTACAGTAATTGTAAATTTGGGAACAACATTTTTATAGAAAAGAAGGTTGAAATCTATAATGTTACCTTTTTGCAGTTTTTAAATAATTGTATGAAACATGAAGTGATTCATGAATATGACTTATTATCATAAATTTAAGGATTGACAGGGTTCTACAGATCTGAAAAACCTTGAATAGTCAAGGAAATTGGAAAGGCTTGGAAAGTGGATTTACTTTAAAAAAAGTCAGGGAAATTCAACAACTCATGCAGTAATGTATTTTACCCAGGTTAGCTCAAAAATAATGAGATGGATGTAATTATGTGGAAGAAATTAATAGTGAATTGTTTTATTTAAACACAATTGTAGTTTGCAGTTCATTTTGAAAATTTGTTATATCTCCTGATTATTCACTGGATAATAAGCATTAAAAATAGCATTCCTTACACTAGCATACCACGTTTTTTGCAGGGTTCCCGCTTTCTCGAAAGCCAGGGAAAATCAGGGAATGTCAGGAAAATGAAAGTGACAGGGAATTCGGGAAAATTCGTCAAAATGCCAGGGAATGTCATCGAACTTGAGATAGTTTGCATCAGCCAATTGATTAGTAGTCATATTTTATAAAAAAATTGGATGAAATCAATCATTTTCCTTTTCATGTAAATTCTCAGGGAAATGACTGAATAGTTGCCAAGGAATGTCAGGGAAATCTACTTGAGAATTTGAGTGGCAATAGGACATTTGTTTTAAAACATGGAATAGTCAGAAGTTGACATTGTCATCTCTAGAGGGAATCCTGTTATTATTTGTAAAAATCGGGTGTCGAATTAAGGTATTGAATGGAGTTTTGTCCATATTCGATTCTGGCTTCTTCCCACTCACATTAATTAACGGATTTGAAAAAAATTGAAACTTAGATGTCGTTACCCTGCTGAAGGTAGACGCTTATTGGGCATTTGGATGTTGCACTTTTAATCTTTTCTTTCTAAAACGCGCGTTAAGCAGGGAAGCGCTTACACTGCCTAACCATCCCAAGACGTTTCTGATAAATTAATTTCGATCGGTCAGAGATTGCTCCCTTCTCAGAAGCTGCTCTGTCCCAATCGGAAGGGGTACAAGTGCAACAGTTGCAGATTTTGCCAATTCGTTACTGTCAATTCCGGTTCAGCCGCTGAGCTGCAGGCGGCCATCTTAAGCCCCCTGAATGCCTTCTAAAACCCCGGGCCCCTGGGTCGTGACGCCCTCCACTGTTAATCGCACCAGAAAGCCCGTATTTCATTCGGGCCTTTGTCGTTCCCGAATCACTTTAATCAATCAAGGGCATTATCTTTCCGCTCGAATTAAGCTCATCCAGACCAAATCCCAAGTTAGCGCTTAAGCCGCTGTGAAAAATGCGGTCTGGCAGGGTGCATGCCGGGAAAATGTGCAAGCAAAAAGTTGCCTGCAAAGTGTTCGAAAACTGAAATCACAACGAAATGGTGATGTAAACGTTGTCCGTGAAGGTTCAATGTACATGCATTATTGCATTGCGATACACTTATCTCTAATTGAAGCAGGTGCGGTAGCTTGTGTGGGTAGGAATAACAGTTTACAATTGGGATTGAAGACATTTTGACCATTATGTCAGGGAAATTCAGGTGGAAGTCAATGAAATTCGTAATGTCTCGAAAAATGTTGTGGGACAACTATTTTGATCGGTATTATCTCATGAAAAGCATTAGCAAAGGTGTATTTGTGGTCCACATTTTCTTAAAAATTTCGCCTACGGCCTTTATCAGTACGACCATTATCAGTAATTTTCCTTATGAAAAATTCATTTAAAATGCATTACTTTTGTTTAAAAAAATCCGCCTACTGCGTTTCCGTCATTTTAAAGATTTTTTTAATATTTCAAAGAAGACATCCTCAAAAATGCATTGAGATCTAGTGTTTCAGCCACTAGTGTTCGCATCATTATTAATATTAATACACTAAAAGCCAATATTTCTGGTAATTTTTTAAAAAATTTCACCTATGACAGTCTCATAATTATTAATATTATTGTTTCTTCTTGAAAATGTTTGGGCCAATTCCATCATTTCGTGATCAGACATTTATTTTCTAAAATTTCCGCCATATGGCATATTTGGTTGGAATAAACCTGTAAAAATTATTTCTTGAAATTGTCTGGAAAACCTGGAAAAGTCAGGAAAATTACATTTAATTACATGCGACATTTTTTATTTGATAAGTCGGGGAAATTAAATTGCAAATTTTGGTATGAACCATGTCACAGTTGAAAATCCCATACACCATCATTGGGTAAATCAAATTGAGGAATTGCTGAAGTTACGTTTGTGAAAATGTAAAATGGAAGTGCGTTGAATTCAATGAAACTTTCGAAAATTATCATTGATAATTTTTTAATTTAACTTTTTCAAAATCTGTAATTGGAATATCTGTAACTGTAATGTACAATATGGACTGCTGCCCTACTCCAGCATAGACACAATGAGAAAGTTGGCTTCTCCTAACTTCTCGTAGGCTGGCAGTGATTGCCCTAATTTAGGGCAGGCAATATCAAGAAATTACAACTTTTGGTCAGGATAGAGAGAAAATACATAATTAAGAAAACACAATTAAGAAAACAACAAAAATTTAAAAAAAAACCTACAAAGGGTAAATGGCGACAGTTTAGGACAAGTGTCAATCTTGTCTACTGCGCATGCCCTTTAAGCGTTCATTATATTCAGAATGCTTTAGGAAATCACCGAATTTGGCAACAAATTTCACAGCTCAGCTGACCTGCATGATTGATACAGGTGGGAAATTGTAAATAGTTTTACAAATAAATTAACAGCAATACAGCAGGATTTGGGGCCCCTTAGTGATGAGTCATTTTTAATGGCCGTCTGCATTCCTGAGTTAAGAAATTTCCCATAATTCATGATTTAAAAAGGACCCCTTCTACCATAGAGCCCTAGACACACATTAGCCACTGGCCCCTTTTTGGTTAGTATTTACCCCCCTTTGTGTGTCCACTGTTACTGTGTTAGTCACCTAATGTGTAGTTATGTAGCCAACCCCTCGTTTAAAGCATGGTCTTTTAAGGGCAATCGTCTTTTAAGGCGATTAAAACGATAATCCTCAAGTGTCATCGTGTACGGACACTCATCCATTACCGCCCAGGGGTCAAAGTTGGCGAAGAAAAGGACCTAAGAAATTCCTACAAGTTGCTCGTTTTGTGGGGAGTGATATTGCATCTTGCTTGTGTCGTTTAACACGAAACTGGCATTGCCTTCAATGCTTTTTTTATCTTGTAACATAATTTATTGTTAAAAATTCCGTAATTTTTGTCAATTTTTGTATTGACCTAATTGACAGAATCCACAAAAGTTTTTTGCCCAAAAACAACAAAGGAATTCCTGCAGAACTTTACTGAATCCATGCAAGATATTCCTGCACAAACTTTGTTATGCTTAAGAAATTTCTAGCGAGAATATTCTTGCTAAATGGTTGAAGAATTTTTTGCACAAATGCACAAAAGGTGATAATGGCTATCTGGAGCAACAGACGTTTTGGCGGCCATGTTGTCATTAATTTATGGCAACTGGATGTCATAATTTTTGTGGGTAAGCGGATTAGCGGCCAGGCGATTCAAATTAGTTGACCCCGTGGCACCTGTGCGTGCACGTCTTTCGATTTGCACCTCAGCCTAGATTGCTCAGATCCCTCATATTATCCCCACTTCACCTGACTGTACTCACACTGCAAGGTGGACAGCTACCAATCAGCTGCACAAGGTCTCCTTCCGGTTAACGTATCACCTCGAAAGGTCAAAGGTCAACGCAGGCGCCGTGTGTCAAACCCACAATGGAGGACCAATGAGCCGATGCAGGGCTTGGAAACTTGGACAAAAACACTTAAGGAGCCATTCTTGTCGCCCCTTAGCCCCTAACCTGGTTGTTTATGATGTGTCTGTTTGTCTCCAATATGTCTTGAACGAGTTTCTGCGAAATGTTTTGGGGTTGCACTGCCTCGTTACATCCATGTTCAATCTCAAGTAGTTCATGTGATGAGTTTGTTTTCTTGATCATGTGAAATCCAGAATGAACAAAAATGTATTATCTCTAATACAGTAGGTTGTATTGTCTGTAAGCACATCTTATCTTGGCTGTTGCTATTTTCAAGCTAGGTGGCAGCATCATAGGTGTCATGTCAAGACGAAGATATACATGTATCCTATAAAAATATTGCTTGGAAATTGCACGCATAATGTGTTGGTCAACATATTCGACTTGTCAAACAACCAATCCCATTGAAATCGCCATCATGTCACAAAATATTGCCTACGAAGCACGTTAAATTTTTTCTCATTAAAATTTTTTAATATGCTCGATAGGCAACACATGTATTGACACATGTCAATAATTTGATTTTTAACTTATTCATTTACCGTTTTATTGCAACTTTTTTATACAACCGTGGTAATTTTTGTCAAAATTAAATTGTTTCATTTATTATTATTATTGGTTTTTCACAACTTGATGACAATTTAAAAATTTTCACCCAAATTTGCATTAAAATGACTAAGCACCCCTCCCCTTTTCCCTCATAAAGTCAAATTTTTAACTCTTCATCTAAGGACTGTTACAGTATACATGTACACAGGATATTGACAAAATATTGGAAATGCAAACACAATTTTTTTTATTAAATTGATGGTTTTACCCCAAATACATGATAAAACTTTCTTCAAGTTTCTTGGATAGTCTTATGACCAGTTTTGAGCATTCTAATGATTTTTATGATTCTTTTATAACGACATATTCGACTTGCTTCAGTGGTGTTGTATGACATCTGTGGTCAAAACCGTTTGAAATCTGGACGCCAACAAATGCTATTGTCCAACCTTGAAATATATCAATTATTTTGTCACTTGTGCTTTGCTCTACAAGTATCGGTACTCATCAAAAGGCACAATCACGAGTGGCCGTTATAGAGAGGTTTAACTGTGCTCGGGCCTACAGTATGAAGAATCGAAAGTGAAATGTTGAGCCAATCTGCGTAGACTTCGCCATTTTTGGTCACGTGGTTGACGGTGGCTCATGGAATCTCAGTGGGAAAACAAAAAACAGTATGGTCATCGTTGCCCGTGTGAATCCCCTCGCCGAATCGAATACCTAAACTAGATTTCTGCCATTTATTAGCCGCTGTTTGGCAGACACCAAAAAAGAGATGCCGAACCGATGACGGGTTCCTTATCCATTTCTATAAATGCGAGATCTCTTTTTTCGCCCATTGTCAGCTCCTGCCCCCCGCCACAGGGGGGGCGATGGACCACAAACGCCCTCGTGAAAAACGATCCAGTTGCTATTTGCCCCCTCGGCCTCCGTAATTGGCGACTTGTGCGCGAACGACGATGCGGATGAGCAGACGGCTAAGTTGCGAAAGTTGCGAACCGTCTGATTCTGGTAAGCTTTGCGGGAGAGCCACTATAGCCACTATCCAACAAGGTGTGCACGATTTTTTTTGCGCCTGTTTTCTTGATAACCAACTTGTCATCAGGTCTGAGACATGAGCTTAATTGTATTAACGATTTCTATGAAATGATTTTTTTCAATTCAATGCATTCACATGCGGTCGGAATGACAAATGCCATGTGTGGGTCACACTAGTTTACCCAAATTTAGACGTTTTGGTTTAGTTTCGAAAACAACAGCCCGAAGTTCATATGGAAGGTTCATGTGCTGATACTATGTTACACAGTTAACATTACATAGCATTTCTTCAGGTCGAAAAAATAATGAAAATGGTCGAATTTCCAAGGTATCTTGAGAGAACCAGTCTTTGTGTTCGTTGTGGACATGAGCTTGTATTAACGTTATCAACGAAATTATGTTTTCGTTTCAATGCATTCGCAGTTAGAATGACAAATGCCATGTGTAGGTTACATTCGTTTGCCCAAATTTAGCAGTTTTAGTTTAGCTTCCATGATAACACCATTGGATAACACAATTGCAACATTACGTAACATTCTTCAGGTCGGAAAAATAATGAAGATGGTCAAATTTCTGAGATTTCTGGAGAAAACCAGTATTTGTGTACATGTATGTTCTGAAAACTTAAAGATGTTGTTAAAATCCTTCGGTTTT
>JAQGAF010001868.1:0-26869 GCA_034687865.1 Kryphioiulus occultus
AAATATTGACGCATACTGTCATTTCTACTGATTCTAAAGTGACTGACAGTATTACTAACCGTGTAGGGCCCCCTTAAGGTACATGTAGGCCGGATTATCAATGGCATTATAAGCTTTTATGGACTCTACTAGAATGTTAGCAATATATGTATACTTGGAATCCCACGCATTGTAGGTTTGTCACTTTGTAACCCAAGTTTACCTATTGCACGTTCGTTTGGTGCTCAAGGCTGAAGCTAAAGTTTGCCACATGATTCATACCCGCCTACGTTGCTCTATTGTATTTGCATCACTAAATTCAACACTGATAACAGTGCGACTGAAACGCTTCATAGATGGAAATTGTTACTTCTAGGCCTGTAGTAATACAGTACCAATATTGATAGGATAATCCTTGCTTCAGTCGCCATGCACGTTTTCTTTTTAGTTGACAAGTATACCTTAATGACAGATGTTGGCACGGACCATAGTGAGAAATGCAGACTTGCTAAAAAATGAAAATTTAACATTCAAGGTTGGCTTTCTGAAAATCTTCAATTCTTGCTTTGGTCATTGGAAAACACATTATTTTCCTGATATTTAGTTTCCAGGTACATGTAATAATAATACGTCAACATACTGTACAGCATAACTGATTGATTACATCACGTGCATCTCTTAATTTCTTCTTATTTGTGGGAACCCTGATGGAAAGATTAGTACATGTGTATGATCACTATTGATATCACTACTCGAAATAGTGGTTTTTTGGACTACTGATGTCAGTATATAAAAATCAGTATTCATACTGACATCACTATGATGATGATATTACTATGGATAGTAGTATCACCATTACTATCGATTAGTAGTTTCACTATAACTACATTGATGGATACTTAGGTCACTACAGTCCATACTGTACTAATATCACTACAGTAATACTAATACTGTATACTAATCCATAGTGTTAAGTAGTGATGTATGCTAGTATCACTAGTTTCCAGTAGTGCCAGTAATAACATAGTGAGATCTCTCCTGTTGCAACTAAAAAAGGTGGATCGCGATTTTAAATGTTTGCAGTAAAATTTAATTGCATGTTCTTGTAAGTTATAAATATACCTATAGATCGAGAGTTGCAATTTAACTATACACGTACATGTGCAATAATTTCACGAACTTTTTGCAAATGTACTGGTCACACTAATTCTCGCCAGTATAACTCGTACTGACCTAAGTAAGATTTATACTAATATCATCGTATATCAGTAAATATGTACTGATATATATCACTATGAATTTTATACTGATCCATACTAATATTTCCACCAGGGAATATACGTCTCCGATCGTCTCCCTTTTATAATTGCATCTGTCCTAATTCACTATTTGGTCTTTGTATCTTATCGCGTTCTATTTACTTTTGCCGCTGCTGAGCTTATCAGTAAAGGTGATAATGGTTCGATATATATTGAAGCTGTGACATATCGTAGTGTCAAAGTCTAGCAGCAGCCTTCCAACAACTAAACTTCAGCTGCAGACGTACAACCGAGAAGCAATTGCCGTTGCTGAAGCCATGTCGATTTTTGGAAGAAGAGATTCAGGGCGAAATGTCCAGAGACGTGCTTCCTTGCAGCTTCCCAGCAAAGATGGTACGTGGACTGATACCATGAACCGTGGCGTGCCCATCTCCAACTATTACGGAGCCGCTGAAGAAGCGAACATGGAGACGCAGAGAAAACGCCGTGGATTCCTTCGCCGGTTGTGGGAGAAGTTGTCCCGCAAACAATATTCTGGAATCTCCAAGGAGGAGGATTACTTCCGCAGACATAGCAATGTCCCAGTGAATACAAGACTGAAATGTCGCTCTCTGCCCCACCCAAATACCGAACGGCATTCACTCGGGTGCCCGGATGGGTACGTTCCTCACCGTTGCTCTTCCGTTTACGTGTCCAACACCACTCTTTTTGCTTATCCTTCTGATGGCCATGTGCCAAACCGTCGTCCATCCGCTGTTGGGCTGGTTGTGCATCCCCATCCGGCTTGCCAAAGTACACAAAGTTCAGTGCATGGCTCCAACAGGTCCATTGCTTCCTGCACCAGATCATCATCGGGACGGAGACTTGAAGCGAGCCAGACACGCTCAGTTGTTTGTTGTCCTAAGCCTGCTTGTCGTCCTCATGGGTATGTTCACATTAAACAAGACGAAGATTACCAGAATTTACGTTCAGGACGCCGGCAGAAGTGCGTCTCTCTAAATCCACCTTTGGTCTACTCTAGTCGTCCTGTCCGTGATGCCTTGCCAGGACCTTCGGCATTGCCGAGCAGCTCCAGACAAAGTGAAGGTTCTGAAGGTCGCCAACAGGATAGCTGTTCTGGTTTTGCGGCAATGCAGAAACCATCTCGTGCTTCTGTACAGCAAACTCCATCCCCGGTTTACTGCAATTATGAGAGCGAACGGCCAGCAGTCCGGTTGCGCCGGCAATCTGTCCAATACGACACTCCGTCTTTTGACCCTCCATCAGCGACACAACGATTCAGCTTGAAATGTAAGCCTCACACTGCGAAGCCTTACCTCGCCGAGGAAGAATCTGCATCCAGTTCAAGACCCGGCTACAGAACTAACCAAACTCGTCCACGTCCTCGGTCAGCCGTTCTTCCCGAAGAACAAGAGGTCACTCCAGAACCAACCTTATGTCAACGCTGCCGTAGTGTTGTCGAAGCAGAAACAAGAAGGCCTTCAGACGTCATCGCCCTGCCACCGAGGATGACACAACCGATTGATGTCCGGCTCTGCAACGAGATGCGGAAACCGAAGATCCACACGCTGACCGAGGAGCTGTATGCCATCTCCAAGTTTGGCTGGTACTGGGGACCAATTTCAAGAGAGGAGGCTGAGGAAAAGCTGAGAGGACAACCTGATGGGGCCTTCTTGGTAAGGGACAGCTCAGACGCCTTCTTGGTGCTCAGCCTCTACGTCCGATCCGTTGGCAAAACTCTCTTCGTACGTATCGAATATGGCAACGGCAAGTACAGCTTGCATTCTCGGGACATGTCCAAGTGGCATCCGTCGGTGGTCAGCCTCATCGACTATTCGATGAAGGTCTCCCAGTTTCGAGCCGTGTGCTATACCAAGCCACAGACTGCCAACGCTCTGTCTTATCCGGTCAGACTGACCAAGCCAATATCCCGCTTCAGTGAAGTTCGCTCCTTGCAATACTTGTGTCGGTTCGTGATCCGGTACAATACTCGTGTGGATCTCATCGACAAGTTGCCACTTCCTAAACGGCTCATTGGGTACATTGAAGGCAGCGTGTTTTAGGCCAGTGTTTCCCAACCACCGGTCCGTCACACTTTTTGGCGGTCCGCGAAAATCTAGCTTGATTTCTTAAACCATTGCATTCTTAACTTACATGTCCTTCAAAAATCTAACCCCTGGCGCCCACAGTGGTCCAAATGCACAATCTAGCTCTGCAAAAGTCCAAAAATTTGTAAGCCTAAATCCCAATACAATACAGTAATATAATATAATACAGTTTATATAATACAGTAAAAATATAATTACCTGCTAGAATTTGCGAGTAAACAAAATATTGGATTTTCTCAGACACTTTGTCCATACCCCGGAGAGAGCTATTTGATGTTTGGTGTAAGGAAAAGACATTGAGTGCAAAAAACTCGCCAGTATTTTCACATGTATGGACTACATTAGGATTAAAGTGGGAAAATGAAGAGTCAAATGCACTTATCAAATAAAAATTACTAATCTATACATAAAAATTCAAAAACAAAATGTGCACAATCTGCTCATATTTTGGCAACATGCTTTAACTCGTGTATCTAATTGGCTACAAGAGAATGTGACCGTGTCACCTTGTTATTTGTGCGATTTCTCAAAAATGAATGTTAATTTAAGTATGTAACACCATGTCAAAGCAACATGTATCAGCATCTAAAGCTAGAGCTGTTAATCATGTTGTTAGAAGCTTCTTGCTGTAGCCCTCTCAATGGCACATAGGACTTACTTGGCTACAGGATATTTAAATTTCAACTGAAATCTACGTATGTACGTATAAATCACTTGTTTTTGAAACAAAAATGTGGCTTTCATGCTTGTATGTAGAGTGCAAACAGGGTGCAATTACTCAAAATTTAAATTTTGCCATTTATAATCATCTCGATATTTATAGGTGCTCTTAAACGTTATACAAGTCTTCTAAATGATCATTTTAAACTATAAATCTAAATATTTTGCTATAAACCAATCGTGTCTTATGCTGTGACTTTTGCAGAACCAGATTGAGCATTTGGACCACTGTGCGCCCCTTTGAAAAAAATATTCTTCAAAACTTCTCCTTCCAATTATTTTTGAAATTTCACCATGTTACTGTGCTAGCCCAAACTACAGTGTAGCCTACTTAAGACGTTCAGTACGCAACACATTTTGAGCAGTTGAAGTACAGAAAATGTACTTTTCCAATTTTATTTTTCTTTGCATTGAGTTGGTCTTCTGCAATTTTGGTAGCTATGAAATTTACAATTTTCTATTAAAAAAACCTCTTATATCTTTTCTCAAATCGCAAATCGGAAATCAGAAATCTGAAAAATCGGATATCTTTGTGTATGAAACTGCAGTGATTGCAAAGGCCGTTCCTCATATTTTCGTAGTTTACTTGAGTTGGGACACTTCGATATTTGTGTAATTTTTGATTAAGATGGCAGTAGTTTGACTTTATTTTGCCTTCAAAATAATCGTAATTCTACGACACAAAATGTCATAAAACCTCGAGACTGATTAAGAGTTTTGCAGTTTTACTACAATTTTAATTCAAATTTTTACATTTATAAGGAGACGTTCAAAATGTATGTCATCATCTTGTGTGGGATGATTTGACCAAATCATCGCATTTTTACCGAAATTATACGAATTTCAGCTAAAATCCATTTGTAACCAATTTTGATACAAATCTGCGCCAGGGTTTTGGGGTGGGGTTGCTTACATGGTGGGTGTTCTACAAATCGCGATTTTTAATGATATAATAATGGAACGTTCCCTAATATTGAGCGTCTCCTAATATTAATCTGAGTTAGAAAATTGTTAAAAAACGACCAAAATAGGTGCCTATAGTTGAAACTGGCTATTATAATATGTTGCCTTTCCGCGAAGTTTTTTGATGTATTTTGCCTGTCCGTGGTGGTGAAAAGGTTGAAAAACGCTGTTTTAGGTCACATGTTACTGTATGTTTGTGCGTCTGCCTTGGACTACATTAGTTCAAGAAATTCCTCTTAGCGTTTGTATCGTACATTTTCTTTCAAGATAGTCTACTGCTGATGCTTACGGCACTTGCCTCGTGTTTTTAGTTGAACGTGAAATATGTGGTTTCTTTGGCTGGACTTTTCCTTCTATCAGTTGTAGAAAAGATTGCAAAACAAATTTTTGCATTACAAAAAATCTGTGATAGTGTAAATGAATTGAATTTTAGTAATAAACTTGTTAAAAATGGTATGTTATGTGTCATTTAGCGTGTCTACCGGTCATGGAAGTCATGGAAAAGTCATGAAACGAAATTCAGGTCATGGAAATCATGAGATGTGCATCAGCGTCATGGAATTTTTGTCTTTGATATGATTCATGCAATAAAAATTGGGAAAATTTGGGAAAAAAATTTCGCCTGTGGCGGTTTATTTAGCCAATGTTTTGACCAGAATGATTCTGCAAATCGCTATTTATTGATGATATGAAAACTTGAATGACCCCATATTCTAATAGACATGGAAAATTCTTTGAAGTCATTAAAACGTCATGGGAAAGTTGTCGAATTCGCAATACCAAACCCAGCAGACGCCCTGTCATTCCATAACATCGCGTTCATCAGTAGCAAAGATCAGGGAAATTTTAAGTTATCATGATTTGGAAATTAGAAATGTGTCAAAGTGTGGTCACCCGGAATTTGTTTATTTCATGATGCAGTTTTGCAAAAAAAAAATTCGACTACGGAATAAATGTAATGGAAATCCAAAATCCATCATTCTTGCTCTAGTTTTATGAAAATTTCGCACTCACTATGAATGCTTTTCAAAATAATTTGAAGCAAATGACGCAATGCTTGCATTGGGAGAAAACTAAAATGTTGATGCCAAGGCCTGGCATTAGTAAGTTGTGAAATCGAAAGTGGAAGAATGAGCGAATATGTGAGATTGGAATTTTTAAAAAAAAGTCAATGTGGGAAAAAGGCAAATGGCTGGATATGTCGCCTAGGAAGTTATAAATCTGTATCAACATTGCTAGGGTGTTACTTGAAATGGCAAATATTTAAATTATAAACGTGAAATATCTTGTGTGGATCTAGTATTTTTGTGTGAGCCATCATATTATTTCACCATTGGTTTCATACATGCCAAAAATGAATTTTTGTTATTTTAGAAGATTTAAAATATATGGAAAGATACACTGTTTTTTCCTGTTTGACTGTTTAAATAGTTTACCATTTAAGGGATCTACGTGGTACACATTGTGAGAACAAGCCATGCACCTAATGTAGGCCCTATAGTGCGCAAATAACAACATGTATTGCTACATGTATTATATTGGAAAATTGTTTGCAGTTTTCTGTTGAAATAGGCATAGATATGCTACGATGTTATGATAAACACGTTTGTTTAAAACTGAAAATAGTAGAAAAATGGGGGTCATCCAAGAATTATGTTTGTGGTGGTTTACCACCAGCATTGTCAGGCAGTTAAAAGACTAAATAAAGTTTATAATGTCATTGAGTTTTTTAGTTAAGTGTCAAGGATAAATCATGTTTTCTCCTTTGACTACATGTATGGTAACAATTATGACTGGCGATTATCTAATAATTTAGCTATAAATCTTTTGCTGACATATTAATGAATGATGCCTGATTATGATTGATGAGAAAGTGCTTTGATACCTAACCGACTTATCCATTTGTTTTTGTGTTTGCGTGTCATTTATGAAATAAATAACCCGTGAAAGCTTATGCTTTTTTCTTTCTTCACAGAGAGTATACGGTCCATTCTTAGTAAAAATACCAGCATCACATTGAAATGTCCCGTGCGAATGGAAACGAAAGGCGACAAACATGAAAATAAAGTTTTGGTAAGTAAAATTTATGACAATCGACAAACAGAAACGTGTGTTGATTTTCCTTATCGGCAGTTTCGTCAACTTTCGAATTTGAAAAGATAGCTCGATGTATTTCCATGCTCTGGTAAATACGTTGAGCAAAGCCAAACTTGTTTCATTTTATGAGATCGTTGGAGACAGTACTACCCTATAAGATGCAACTGGATGTATGGATCCGATTGAAATACATGTAAATTCCGGCACTACTGATAGGCCATAGCAAATCGAAGCAAGGTTTTGGTTATACAACTAAAACGAAGTGTATGCAACAAACGTCATTTTAGTCACAAAACGCAAAAGGTATCGGGAAACAGAGAAAGGTTATCGTACCAAAACACTTCATTAACTTATTTGTAATTTGATAAAATTAATTCGTTGCATTGTTTTCGTAATGTCTACGTAAATGTCAGTGTGCTGACGTACATAGAGATAAAGAATTGTTTTTGTTTATATTATTTTTTGTCAAAGTTACGTCACATCAAAGTAAACAACTACAATGGTGATATCACCACTTAAAAACAATGCAACGAATTAATTTTATCAAACTACAAATAAGTTAATGAAGTGTTTTGGTACGATAACCTTTCTGTTTCCCGATACCTTTTGCTTTTTGTGATTAAAATGACGTATGTTGCATACGCAGTTATTCTTATCGTCTTTTAACAAATGGAGATGTTGGTTAATTTAAAGCTGAAAGGCATAGAATTGCCTTCTCGTTGATTTTCATGCTTTTTTGGGGGCAATTAAAAAGTATTTCAACTTCAACAGCAATTTTTACTGAAGCTGAAATGATTGAGTTTCAACAACGAAAAAACATCATTACTTTAATAGCTAGGTTTCTAGTTTAATAAAAAATACCTTTTATGGTCCACTGATATTGCTAAAATTGGTAATGAAGGAACAATTCTAACATTCTACAATGTTTTTAGGTTTTCTCAGCCTTTCGTTTCTACATCTTTGCAGCCAGAATTCCTAGCAAGGTAGGTCAGCAGTTGATTGATCGTTTTTGAATTTACGTCACTGCAGTTACATATATGCTGATTATTTATTTAATCCAGATCGATCTGCAGTTTCATTATTTGGACATTCAGTCTATCGAAAGCAAAAAACAGAATCAGGTAACTGTCTTTGCATAGTTTCATTTCTATCCCTGGCTGTAAAATGTTTTGAACCTAAACAGTCATTTTAAGTTTTTCATCGTGGATGTAAGAGACATTCAACATATTTATCAGGGTATCTACTGGTCATGGAAGTCATTGATGTCTTGGAAAAGGCATGGCATGAAATTCAGGTCATGGAAATGTCATGAAACTTATATCAGGGTCATGGGATTTTTGCCTTTGATTAATTCACAAAATGAAATGTGGGTTCAAATTCATCATTTGGCAGTGCGTTTCGCAAAATTTTTTGCTTACAGTGTCTCTTTTTGGCTAATAATCATGTCTTCACTGTCGAATATATTGCTTCTGAAAATCAATATTTAGTGATGACATAAAATTTGAATTACCCCACATTCTAATAGGCATTGAAAATTGTTTGAAGTCATGGAATCTGCATTACCAATTCTGGTAGACACCCTGTTGATTATTCAAAGATTGTGATAGCAAAAATAATAAATTTACATTGTATTGGAAAGTTGTCCAATGAACCCTCTGAGAACATCTAGGTTTATAATTGCTTTCTTCATCAATGTCAGATTAGCTAGGAATTATAGGGACCCTACACGAGCATTATTACTGTCAATTTCAACTAATACTGACTGTAATTCTGATTGTGTAGTGGATGCAGTACTGATTGTTTGATGTTTCATTCTCATTACTGACAATAATCCGAATTTTCGGATAACTTACTGTCAGTATTGTACTGATGGTTTGATGTTTCATTCTCGTTACCGACGATAATCCGTTTCGGATAACTTACTGTCAGTATTGAAATAATGACAGAAACACTGCCTGTGTTGGGTCGGCAATTGTTATGTGTCACCTGACCAATGAGTGCTCATCTAATTTGAAACATCTAATTGGTTTCTTTTAGCTCACCCTGGTAATAGCCGATAAAGCTTATACGTTTAATTCGTTGGAAGCAGATTCCAACGATGTAGATATTTTGATCGTTCATATTGAAGCCATGCTACGAAATATTTTCCCTACAGTGCCCTTAGAGTGAGTATACCGCAATCCTATTGGCTATCGATTAACGCTCGTTGTGCTGTGTCAACAAATACAATGTTTTTTACACCAACAATAGGGATGTAATTCGAAGGGTGGAGGTGATCCCACCGAAACGAATCCAAGCTCTTTATGATAATAACCGCAGCTCATTAAAAAAGGATGTGGGGCCATGCGGGGGATTCTGGAAACAATACGCTTGCATGTGCGACTATCACAAGCTTCCATTCAGGGAGGAAGTGGCCTGGGTACGTATTGAACTGTGGCGATTCGTGGACGTGCAGAGAATGCTGCATTGCGTTTGACTGGCATTTGTGGCTCCACGGTGTCAACTGAGTTTGCTGATTTTGTGATTCGATGGGAGTGTCTAGCCTGACGTTTATAAGATCTTGTCGTATAGGTCTAGTGCATGTCATTTATGAACTGCTCTGCCATGCATCACAATTCGTTTTAAATTCAAATATGACAGGGATCATCCCAGAGTCCCTATACATGTGTCATACATCACTTCAAGAAAGTTATCCAAATTCCACATATCCAGAGGGTTTAATAAAACTTAAGTTTTTTGTCACTGCACGTGTATTTGATGTATGCCCATGCATTTGCATAAATTTGTGAATTTCGTGAGCTAATTTTGTGGCGTAATTAATGACAGAAATATTTTTATTATTTTCCAAATGTTGTGCTGGGGAAACCCAAGTATCAGAGAATAAAGTTAAGCATGTTGTGCATGCAGGCTGTCAAGTGATTCCTATATTTCCTATAATTTTGGGGTAGTCCTATATATTCCTATATTTTTTGAAAAATTCCTATATATTCCTATATTTTACTGCAAACTGTTGTGGCAAGAAAAATATAGCAGATACTGACTAAAACTCATCATCAAGTGCTATTTAAAAGCATTCTTGTGAATATTAATATTCCTAAGGATGTCTTTAAAAATGCATTATGGCTAAAGATTTTCTTAAATTTCGCCTGCGAACACTAGGTTTTCTAATTTTTGTAAAAAAAAATTTGCTATGGCGTTCTCAATATGTCTGTTGTAGATGGGTCGCAAAAGTCTGTCATTCTAAAATTTCTTTGGTTGTGCTCAAAAGTTTGAATTTTTTTAGAAAAAATTCCTATATTCCTTCTATATTTTTTTTCCTTTTTCCTATATTTGTTTCTTCATTTTTCCTATATAATTCGACCTCCGAACTGCTTGACAGCCTGTGCATGTTTACATTTTGAAACCCCTGGTTTACACAATTGTCCTGTTTCATGTATGAAACTGTTTCAAATAGCTCCTGGTTTTTAAATGTGCATCAATAACATTCCTTTGGATACCTCAGTATATTAAATCAAAATCTGAATTATGAACTGAAACTTGTGTCCAAACTGCCTAGTTTTATCCTGTCAAGGTTGGAAAATCGTTCCATCGTAAACCCTAGGTCTGAGCATAAACTGAAGATCAAGAGATTATAAACTCAAGGCATGAGAGTTCCCAGTACACTGTATCATGTTACTAATCATGACTTCCTCCCACATAGGACGTGGACACAATTTACCTGTCACACGGCACAAAAGAAATGTGCATGCATGATTTCGACCATTTGGAAGCCAGGTAAACTACATTTCTCATATTGTATTTGTTATGGCATCACTTGATTGTGTGCCACTTGCTAATATTTATCTCCACCGAACGTCATGCCCCAACATGTGCCAGAAATTACAGTGCAGTAACTATCTGTCAAGTAATATTTATTTACCATCATGATACATACTAAAAATGAAAACAAAAGTCCATGTATCGTGTATGGATACACTTAAAATCTACGTATCCTTCGATTTTAGGTCCTTTACTATGTTTTTCAACCCAGCCTGCCGATCAGTTCTGTGCGTCACACTTGAAACTTTCACGAGGAATTTGACCTAAATTAATATGATCTGTTTGAAAATATTTGTAATGGAGTAGTACAAAACAAAAATTAATTCAGTGCTCAATTTTTGGCTTAGCCTGGCCTTCCTGATGTCCAAAACCTGTGAGACAAGTTTTGATACTGCTGCCTTAGTGTGTGCTAAAGTTTAATTGCCAAAGATTGTAAACAGTTGTCGGTATACGTGTATATGTTTTTTATCCCGAAAACCAATCTGATTCTTGGAAAAATGTGTTGCAATAATTCCAAACTCGAGCATTCTCACTTATTTTTCAGGGATTTAGTGCCAATTATTTCTGCTTTAGAATACAACACCTGGTTCACGAAGTTTCGTGCATCTAACATTAAGATGGTAGTTGTTCCTTCATTTAATAATAATCTTGTTGGTTTTATTAAGGTGTTTTGAACTTTAGCTATAACTTAATTGTTATTTTTCTTTGTCAATGCAGACCTCTGAAGTTGCGGACCAAATATTGAATGTAATGAAGAAGAATTCGTCGATTGAAGAGATTTATTTTGACAGCACTGGCGTGAAATGGTAAGGAAATCATATTGAAATGATATCTGCCCACTAAGTATTACTTGTACATGTCTTGCGTTAAATTAAACTGGATTGTTCTTTCAGGGAATTTGCTCACAAGTTGTCGTTGGCGCTTATTGCTAACCAAAAAACGTCGGTCCATACCTTGGATTTTTCTAACAACTTGATAGAAGATAAAGGTAAGAGTTATATTGTTTTAAATGTTTTAGGAAAGGTCAAAACTATTATTGCCTTTGAACCATTTTTTGACATTTTATAATTTCACCTCAGTTTAGGTACTGTAGTTTATTTAAATAAGTTCTGCATTGGAATCTAATTATACTAATAACAATTACGAATTGTGATACATAGGTTTTATGGCTGCTTACTATGTGTGGTTCTGCAAGTGTTGTTTGCTCTTGGGAATAAATCTTGAAATCAATGGTCAAAACAAGGCAAAGGCTGCTTTCAAGAAATGAGGGCAAATCCTAAGTTAAAATTATCTTAGCAGTTTTGTGACCATTTGTCTCATTCTCAACATATTTTTTCTAAAACATTGGTAAACAACAATTGAATAGATCATATGCTTTATATTTTATTTTAAGTTATCTCTTTGTTGACTTCTTTTTTAAAATACTGTGACTATGTAAATGAATGACACAAGAAGTCCCATTTGAAATGCAGTACTTATAATGGCATTTTGTTTAAAAAATAACTACATGTAAACAACAAGAATCGAAAATAGAATATGAAACTAGCACTAGATATGCGATTTTTTTCACGTTTTGTTTTGGATTTTTGCCAAGTAAATTTGCTTTTTACAAAATAAAAATTTTAAATTTTGAAAAAATATCAGTGCTCTGATTTCGTGTCTTGTTTTGCATTCAATATTACATGTTTTAGACTAAAAATCACTCACTTTCTTCACTACATCACGACTGCATTGTGCAATCACTTTCAGTTATTGGTAGTTTCAATATGCACCAGTGCTCTGCCACTGCAGCATAAAATGACTTGTTTAACATACAGTAACAACTATGTATACACTTTTTTTGCACATATCACAACATATTTAATAAGTCCCCAGATATTCTTGGCAATTATTTGAGACGTTTTCCAAATTAATCATTTAATTCTTAAATCCTGGTCATTGGAGCGACCGTCGACCATGATATCATATTTTTGACAAATACCTCTATTATGCTGAGGTCCACGTAGGGACAAGGGTTTACTAATTGATTGCTTTGTGCAAAACCTTTTTAATACGATATTTTTATCTTATAGGCATCAGTAGTTTATGTGGAATTGTAGCCAAAATAACGCAAGGTGTGGTTTCCTTTGGTTGTATTTTCGCTCGATTGTGTTGTTGGATGTGCCGTACTTTGGTCAAGTCTTCTTAAGTTTTTGTAGCTTAGGCATGGCCAATCCTTTCATTCTGTGCTGCAATCAAAATAACTTGTCATTGGCCTGTTTAAGTTATCATTTGGCAGCTAATAGAGACAAGTTATGAAAATCACGGAAGAAAATAATTTTATTCGATTTCTCTATTATTTTCAATTTTTTCTAATGAAATAAGGAAGGATTTTCGAGTAAAATGAATTTATGTGTACTGGTATGTACTTGTTAACTGAGCATTAAGAATGGATTTGCCTGAGTGCTTGGCTAATACCATGTGGTGGGCATTAATGTAATCAGGCATATGATTCAAGCCCGCTTAGCCAATCTGCTCGGTTGAATGGAAATACAATCGCACAGTTACGACTCATTCGACGATCATAGTGACTTACGAGAACTATATCTGAAAGTTTGAAACATATACATGTATGAAAGGGTACTTATAATACTGCTGTTTGATTGCACGTGCACATTGCCAGTAATGCATGTTTTAGATGTTAAGTTTGTTACCTTACTCTTAAGTATCTCTTTCTCATTCTGTTGTTGATGCCTGCATTTGTGCATTAACATACCTGTATCAGTGTTGTCCTCCAAACTAATGATCTCGTTGAATTTAGCAGATTAACACATCAGTGGACAACAGTTTTGTAATTATTTCTTGCCTAATTTATCATTCTGTTTTAGCATGTTGCTTGATTGTTGACGTTTTTTTGTTAGCCACTGCATTATTACTGGATTTCATTATTTCATCGATGGCAGCGCAACAATTTGAATTTCGTTTATTCTATTTGTATTCGTGAAATGTGCTGCTTACTTTAATTCTCACGCTTAGTCGATATTGCTACATCATTGTAAAACGGAATTCATTTTGTGTTAATTTTTTTCAGGTGCAAACCATATTGCAAAAGCGGCATCGAAAACCCCAAAAGGAATTATTCACTTAAACCTGGCAAAAACAGGACTCACGTCCAAAGGAGTAAATACACTCATTCACGCACTTTCCGTAAACAAATTCATGCCGAACACGTTAACTTACTTGAACTTGGCTGACAATAATTTAAAGGATGAAGTCAATGTAAGTTAGTTGCTTCGTTGTGTGCCGCACTGTGTTTCATCCTGTACGATTTCTTAACTTGTTTATTCAACAGATCTATCTCAATAAAATTTGATAAATATTTATTTTTTCAGAATCTTTACAACTTCTTGGCACAACCAAACTGCTTAACCCATTTGGATCTATCTGGCACCGAGTGTTCAATGGATATGGTAACTGGTTTTATCTAGTTGATTTATTTTTTAAATGATATCATCTGTGTAAAAAGCACAGACGCCTCATTGCTCATGCTATCTACATTTCAGCTCTTTGGTGCCTTGTTGCGCGGTTGCTGCCAGAAACTGTCCCATATCAACTTATCACGCAACGCATTTATTCACAAAAAGAGCAAGGACCCTATTGTACCGCCATCTTTCAAGCAATTCTTCCTGACAACGATCGGACTCAAATACTTAAATGTTTCCATGATGAAAATTCCACTAGAGGCGCTCAAGTAAGTGATCGCATAATGCGATCAAAATGAAAAGTGGTGTTTAGCTTAATGTGGACATGTAAAATGTTTGACTCTTTTTTTTAGACAAATGTTGTTGGGTCTCTCCTGCAATGAATGTGCATCCGATGTGGAGGTGGACTTGAGTAATAATGGACTCGGTGCTCAAGGAGCTCACGTTCTTGAAACTTGCATTCCAGAAATGAGGTGTTTGTCCAGCCTCGATATTAGTGAAAATGGTGAGAAAATGCCTTTTTTTCATTGAACACTAACAATAAAGGAAAAGCAAATTGAAAATCGCTCAGTGTCACTTTAGACAAACATTGACTGAATAACCATATTGTTTCTCTCTTGGTTTATTGAGAATTTTCATTCGCTTTATCACGGAGTATGTTATATTGAATTAATTGTAATGAAATGTCTACAGCTTTGGCGTTTAGGAATATGGAGTGAATGACTGACAAGCCTTTCATGAATGGATTGGCCTTATTTTCTATTTTTAGCCCTGGAATCTGAGTTGGCCCATGTGATATCTGCGCTGAGCAAAAACAAGTCTATTCGTCGTTTAACGATGGGAAGAAATTTTGTCAGCACAAAAACGAAGTTAGTACATGTAGTGATTCCGGTTGCACCTCATCATCTTTCATGTAGTCGCATAGCTGATTATTTTGATTGTGTTAATTTCAGGCGGCTGTCCGCTGTAATGGAATCTCTCGTGCAAATGATCCAGGAGGAAGATTGCGTACGTTTCTCCCAAGTTTAACGTTTCCTCTGATCAATTAAATACTGGCAATCTTACAAGTTAATAATATGGACTTAGACGAAATGTCGATTAAATTCTACCGGGCATAAAAATTGATGCGGAGATTTTTCTTTCCATTTTCAGTATTGTTGAAACTATTGCACTCAATTAACCTTTTTTTTTCTAGATGCTGGAATATTTGTCTTTGGCCGATTCAAAATTGAAGTCGGATATTTATTGCCTCATCAATGCATTAGGAAGTAACGATTGTTTAGTTACAATTGACATAAGGTGTGTATGAGTTTACGTTCCTTTCATTTTTTAAAAATAATCTTCTGTTCAATCTTCATGCACTTGCATCGATGTAGATTACATCTAAAACACTTATTTTTCTTTTTTCAAAACAATTATAGCGGCAATCAAATGGGTGATGTTGGCGCACGCTTGTTAGCCAAAGCTCTTCAGATTAACAACCGACTACGAGCATTAATTTACGATAGGAATTCTGTCACTGGCCAGGGCTTTCATGATTTAGCCTACGCAATGGAATCGTAAGCATTTAAATTTCGACAATAACTAAAAATATTATTTTTGAAAGGCTGAAACTTTGAAAATTTTATTCTTTTATAGCAACTACACTATTCGTTACATGCCATTCCCGTTGCACGATGCAATGCTTGCTATGAAGTCTACTCCAGAGAAGACAGAAACTGCACTCAGAAAGGTTATTCATGCTTTTATGTAAATGTTACTTTCGGCAGCTTTTAGGAAATATAGACAAAGCAATGTTTTTTTGGAGGAAAAAAGGATGTGTTCCATGTAACCATATGAAAACTTGTTTTTCCATTCTTATTCAATATTCTGTATTTGTTAGATTGAGAGCCTGGTTCATCGTAACGTGTCTCCAAAAAAATACAACAATGGCCAAGGATTCCGCCTTCAGCAAGGGTTTCTCTTAAATGCTACCCAACAAGTAAGCGAATAGATTTTCCCTTTTTTTTTAACTGTCGACGAAGGCACATAATTTTAACTTGCTTTCTGTAATGCAGTTGGTCGATAAGCTAACGGTGCAAGCTCAGGACACTGTTTCGATGTTACGGCAGGCTACGGGAGACACTCATAAAGACAATCTCGACAAGGCAGTTGGTTATATTCAAGATGCAAATAATTCAAAGCAGGTAAATGCCACCAAGATGTAGAAGCATCGATATGAAATTAAGTGGTTCGGACTTATGCCTAAACCTCTACGTAAAACTCACAATCTTTTAAAAATTATCAATGCTCGAAAAATGAGTCTCACGTGTTTTCTAGCTGATTACGAGATTCCAAGAAGTTATCTTGCAGCGGGAGGAATCAGGAAATCCCATTGACCAAAAGCTGATAAGTTTAACTGAAGAACTTAAATCTACCGTTGAGCAACACTTGCAGGTAAAATTAAAAACAAAAATAAAACATAAATTCGATAAATGCATTTCTGGAGATTGTACAAATCACTTTCACAAGAAATGATAAAGTATTTGAAAAAAATCGATTCTGATTATTTCTGTTATCATTGCGGTCTCATTAACTAATCCACTTTTCCTTGTTTTTAAATTCAGGGTACTGTGCAAAATGTCATGAAATGTTGCGAGGAGCAGTGTCCAAACATTACAGCTGATGAGGTATTTTTTTATGTGAGGCTACTATTTGCTACTCACCCTATGGCAGTAAAAAATACCTTAATTTTGTTATACATTTTAGAAAGTGAAACAATCTTTGTTGCTGTCATGCCAGGAGAAAAGTGCGCTGCCAAAAGATTTTATCAAGCATTGTGTAATGGAATCTGCTGGAACTGATATTCTCAATAAAGTGAAGTAAGGCGATCCTCTTCTGCGATGCAGCTTTTGTGCAATTTAACCAGTTATTATCTTGATATTAAATTACTTTATTTGCTTTACTTAAACTTAGTGAATTGCACCTTGCCATTGCATCTCATTTATCCGACCACATCGTTGACCATGTCATAGATGCGCTGAACCGAACTCACAAATCATTAGTATGTTTACTATTAAGTTTTTATTTTAGGTGCTTTCTTTAAACTTAACGACATACTATCTTTGCATTTCTAATTTTAGATGTCGTTAACCCACAAGCGCATAAGCATGACGCCCGAAGTGCAGCGAAACCGTATGCGGACAGATTCAAACTCGAGCAAAGGAGATTCGGTGTATGATGGTAATGATTCTTCTGGGTCACCTCGGGTGAGTGATCAGAGAGTTACCATTTATCCATATTTTAATATGAAAGTTGGTTTGAAGTTGTTCGTTTTGTACACATGCTTAGCATTTGGAATGGCTTCAGTTGGTACGTATTGTTTTTGTTTAATTTCAACGGTTAATTTATGAGGTGTATGATAACTAACAAGAGTGCTGAAGAATTTTCTCCCCTGGCTATGCAAAACATTGAAAATTCTCTTCATTTTGTCATTCATTCACATGACTTGATACAATTTCCGATAAATGCTTTCAGTTGCTGAAATAACAGATTTTTTTGCAGGCTACTCCGCAGCTATCGAGTAAACGAAAAACAGCTCATTCTCGGAAATTACGACCACAGTCGGTTGTAGGCAAGTGTGAAATTAACATGCTTTAAAAGTGTTTGCCTGCAGAAATCTGGTTGCAACCTTAGATGTTCTTTTTACACTCATTTGTAGACGAGGAATTCCTGCAGGAATTGCCAGGTTCAGATCAAAAACTGGAGCATCTAGTCAAAGATAGGCCGAAAAGGGCAAAAACAAGGGCAGCAACTCGTCCTACAGTGAAAACCTTTGAAATCAAAACGGAGCAAGATATTAATGTAAATGAAGGTCTCGATAATTTCTTCCAAAAATCGGATACTTCATCGAACAGCTTACCATCTAGTTCTCACGATAATAAAAGGTAAGTCAAAAATATACACGAGGATATTTGTCAAATTTCACAATTTTGTTGGGGTCGTTTTAACGGGCCACGGGTCTGTTAGTGTAAGCAAAGAAAGGACAAAGTTCAGGTGAAACAAGTAGGTTTAGATTTGACACCAAGAGCTAACCACCCAGTCGTGATAAATTGCTGAAATTCCATTTGTGTCGTGGCAGTTAATGATTCAAACACTTTTATTACCATTCCAGTTTGCCTTCGCTGAATAGCATCAGCGAGGTTTCACCCAAGTCAGAATGCAACGGTCTTCCTGACAGGACGAGTAAAGAGAGTCTTACTGGCAAGGATAAGTCATCACCAGATGGCGAACCAACGAAGAAGGATTCGTTTAGAGAGAAAAAGTAAGTCTTAACACATGTGAATACTCGCAATTGTTAAACTTTAAGAATCATAAATTGCAGCTAATTTCAGTAACGATCTACGGGAACTCGTCGTGACATTCAATTATTAGAATTCATTGGCTTTCATTTCCAAATGAAGTAAACAACGTTTTTGGTCTTTTAAAATTGAGTCATAATGAATACCAGCCTGGAAAACCTGGTAAACTCAAGGAATTCATTTGACTCCTAGCAATTTTCAGTACCAACATTTTATTTATCGGCTTGCTCATGGCGTGTGCCCTAGTCCATCATTTTTGCTAATGTTTTTTTTTTTAAATTCCCATATGGTGTTCTCTGGTGATTATTAATGTTATCAAACACGTTGTGTGACATGTACTAAAATCTGCCATTTTTGTTTTAGTTTTCTTAAGAATTACGTCAACGGCGTTCTAGTCGTTTTTAATCTATGGAAATTTCTTACAAATGCAATTAAATCCATTATAAGGGATCCATTTTTTTTAAAAAGAATCCTGTTTTTCCTTACTTATTAACATTAAAAAGAATATTTTTAGAAATATGCTCGTAAAATCAATGCTTTCTAGCAAAACGTTTTGCCTATGAACATTGTTTCAAGCAAATATTTTTATAAAATATTTTTATTTGATCTAGTTGTATGAAAATATTGACTATGGCAATCCTGCAATCATTAAGATTTATTTATATAAAACACTAAAGAAAGTATGCTTAAATGTGTGAATGTTGTGAAATGCAACTTTCATATCCCGTTTCCTCGGAATAAATCATTATTATTATTAAAATGTTCTGGTTAATTTTTTTTTAATTTTCGCTTACTTTAATATGCGCAATCATTATTTTACAAAATTGAAGATTAAAAACCATTTTTGTCACGATTTTATGCCTCCAGCGTACCTGTTATCACTTCTATATTTTTGAAAAGTTTTAAAAAAGTTCCTCAAAATTCTCGGATTGGTTACAAGTAACAAAAACTAAATTTGTACCCCACAGGGAATTTCGTTTTCAGAAATTCGTAATCGCCATGTGAATATTTTTCTAAACAGACTTAATTGTTTTCAAATTTTCAGTTCCAAATCATTCATGAAAGGGCTGAACAGTGTTTTTGGACGGGCTTCGCCGGATAAATTCCAAAGGTCGAAGAGCATGGATCAAACTGAGCGACCTGTTAACGTGAAAGTGGAAGAGCCGTCCCCACCAACCGGTAGGACATAACAATGAAATATATTCCTAACTTCTTTATCTAACTGTTGACGACATAATATACTAACCTGTTAAAAGAATTATCGTTGCTTTATTCAGTTCTGGTACACGAGAGTACCCATGAGTTGTGAATATGCGCTTAGCTCATTATCCATCTTTTATTTCACTAAAACTGTTACCCCCTTGTATACTTATATTAACGGTTAACTCAACTGCTTTAACAGGTGTCTGTGCTCAGTTATAGCTGTCATGCGCCATCGTTTTGTTAAAATTGCTTCCCCTCTTGTACCTTTGTATATATTTTACCTCGGTTATTATTTTGACTAGTGCAAAGCATACGTTCCATGTCATATAACGTTTAAACATGTTCGCGTAGAATTTAGACTGCATAAACCTCAGTTAATCAGTAAATTTTCAAAACAAGAGTTACAACAAGTTTCAAGTTTGCTTAGTCGTTAAGATTCCAGATCAGTACTTTTATGCATGTAAATTTTGGCTTAAATACTCTATACAATAAACCATTCACAGTAGGCTTTTCATTTTGTTGAAATAACATGAAACACACAAAAATGTGATAAAAAATGTGTCATCCTCTGCATAAATACTGCATTCCAGTGCCATCGAGATGCCATCACTGCACGTTTACTGCACTCTCTTGAATGCATTCTGATTGCATTAAAACTTCACTAATGTGCCATCCAGGATGGCATTCTTCCATGCATTCTGATTGCACTCTTGAATACATTCATTATAGTGTTGTTTTAATGCAATCTTGGGATATCCTGAGATGCATGGGACAGTTGGCGACATCAAAGACAGTAGCCAACCCCCAAGACAGTTGGGGTTTCCCAAGACAGCTAGTAGGCGACCCTCGAGACAGTGGGTGACTAGGCAATGCACGAGACAGTTGGCGACGCCCAAGACAGTAGGCGAAGGCCTGGGACAGTAGGCGAGGCTCAGGACAGTAGGCAACTCCCGAGACAGTAGGCGAATTCTGGAACAGTAAGCGAGTCTCAGTACAGTAGGCGACCCCCAAGGTAGTAGGCGAGGCGCAGGACAGTTGGTGTCAAACCTCGAGACAGTTGGTGAAATATGAGACAGTAGACAAGGCAAAAGTATTTGACGCCTGAGGCAGTAAGTGAGGCAAGATAATCTCGCACGTCACTGTCTTGGGGGCCATCCATAAAGGACGTCCTGGGAAAGGGCTAGGGGGTCTTCGAAAACCGTACACTGCGGTATTTGGCTATTTAGCAAATTTTTTTTAACAAAAATATTGCCTGCAACGTTTCCATTATTCATGATTGTGAATAATTGTTATAATTTTTTCAAGAAGAGCAGGGTTCTCCCAGACTTGGAAAACCAGAAAAAATCAGGGAAGTTGAAAACGTCTTTTCAGACATTGGTATTAATTAATACTAATACACTAAAAATTCATTATTTACAGTAATTTTTTAGAAAATTCTGAAAATATGTAAAGTCCATAAAAATTGTTCGCCTGTAAAATTTTCTAAAAAAAATGTCTGGAAAATTTTAACTGAAGATACAAAATCACTCTTTTATAAATAAAATCAATACACTATTATGTATTTTCTTTAACAAAGTGTTTTTTACAAATTGGACAGGACATGGGGGGGGGGGGGTCTAAAAACCATGAAAATTCCAGGACGTCCTTTATGGATGGCCCCGAATGTTATGCACAAAATGGTGCTTTTAACATTGAGTTTATCAGACCTAGGAACAAGTCAAAATTTCAGACTCCAATGTTGAAGAGTACCAGATAGTCCAGCGGATAGTGTTTGTGACTGCCAAATCATAACATCCAGTATCAAACCCAACTAACGTTAAGTTCTTATTTGTGAAATCGCTGTGCAATCATGAATGCATTTAGAGTGCACTACAAAGTTTGCTCTACGATGGCATTTTTTAGCATCACCGAGTGCACTATGAATGCATTCATGGTGGCTATAATAGTGCAATTATGATTGTTGATGGCACTTTTTGAAATGCATTCATAGTGCATTCATATTCTCCTGGGTCCTTGGCAACCATTTTGGCCCCCAAAAAACAGGAAATGAGAACCAGTATTACCAGACTATTCCGATAAACCGATATGTTGTCTCAGATTGGCTTTCATTGTTTTTACTCTGTTTCTTCCAAATATGTAGTGTTTTTTTAACTCATGCTTTGTACGTAACCAACATAGCAGCATTTCATACTTGTCCTTCCCTCGTACCCTTCATGCGTTTTTGCTACTGTTATTTACACAATTATTCGGTGCCAAACATCAGCCAATCATTACAGTAAAAAGACAAAAGCAACAGAGGTGTAAAATGCTTGCTGAAAAAGTGAAATTTTTTAAGAATGTGGTTTTTGGAGATTTTACTATACCATTAGATTACTGTTATTCTTCAGAAAAGTATGTGTGTAATCGTGAACAGAAATGATTTGCGTTTAGCCGTGTGTACAAATAGAAAACCTGTTGTTAGACACTGGGAATGTACATGTTACATGTATAACTTAAGTAATGGCCATTCCATGACTGTGGTTAGATCAGAGGAAGTTTTATCTCACAGATTGCTCTTTAGACCTCGTCGTTAAACATTTTGCTTATACATATATCAGGCTTTTAAGGAGATTATAGTGGAGTTCTGTGTAGAAGTCACTATCTCCGTAATGCTCGTAGGTGCAATTTTTGATTGCTTCGATAGTGTCGGCAAGGTGCATTGAAGTAGCTGGTCATTATCATTCGTATAAAAAGCACTAATTATTATTGCAACTTAAGCGTTTTGTAGCGCAAACAACAAGCAGCTGGCACCTGTAACTTCAGTAAACATGCTCAATTCAAGCAAGGTTAATTTTGTAAGACTAGCAAAACTTACATATCCTCACACATATTTATGCCAGCAGAGTACAAGATCTTGGCTATGATGATTTCATCGATGAGGAGGCAATATTGCTTCAGACGTACATGTATTTAAACTCAAGTAATCGTTTTAGAAATGTACTGCATTGGGAAGTAATTTGTCAGAGATTTCAAATCATCAAATAAAATTTATTTTGGGATTTTCATTTATATTTAATGCCTGCTAATTCGATATGCAGACTTACATGTACGTCATTGGATTTCGATCAACGATCTTTATACCATTTAACAAATATAGCTGAATTGACGCATTATACAGCTTGCAAGAAAATTATAACCGCTCCAAATTTTTCGGTTATTTTTTGTCAAATTCAAGGAATTACAGCTGTGAAAATATAGCTCATGAATCCTCATCGTGTCATAAATGCACGCAACCTGAGTGGCTATTTAAAACTAGAAATTCCTTCAGAAATACATGTAAGTGTGACAAAGTATAAGTGCAATTACTGAACATTCTAATTAAAAAAAAACATATAGGCTCATATCCAACTGAAATAACACACCATTCCATTCCAAACGTTATTAGTCACAGCAATCATTTCTTGCATTGAAGAAAATTGTCTGTGTTGAATTCCAAGAGCATGTCAATTTATCTATTTCATTTCTCTTATTAGAATTATAAAAAGAAATTCCTGGTTCTCAAACAACTCACAATTTGCATGCCTCATTTATGACATAATGAGTAGCCATGAGCTCTCAACTACTTCAAGTCAGGGTGAATCGTTTATGCGCTAGTAGAACGTAGCAGTTCAACTATGACAATGTGAAGAGTTTTGTTTAATAAATGCTATTGTGCTGGTCGTCATTGGTATGTGTACTACTTAATCGGCATTGCTTAAGATTAGATCCATCAAGTTCTCTACTAAACATCAGCAAAGAATATGTTCCCTGACCAGTCCATTTTCTGTACGAAAAGGGTTTAGCAGAAACTCCGCAACATTCTACTCATTATTTAAAACCGTTGTTTCACGGGTATGTTATTTCAAACGTTGATATGCACGCGTTCACATCACGTTTTATTAGTGCACTAGCTTTTTTTTGAAAATAGCGTTAGTTATCGGCACACTGTATTGCATCGTCTAATTGTATTTGTGTTATAACGCCTATTCCGGTAATGGTAAAAATTCGAAAGTAACCCAGGTGCAAATGTTCACATAAACGTAAAATGTTTTTGCATTTTAAAAAATACTGATTTGCTCGAAGAGCCGAAGTTGAATAAAGGTCGAGTTTTCTAGTTTAATCATTTTTGAAATTAAATGAAAAACGTAAAATATGTTATTGGAAAATTTATTTCATGATGCACATTATTTGCATCAGGGATTACTGTCGAAATTTTTTTCCATTGTCGGTGCTGGATTCAGTCCCTGAGCTTTAATTGTTTCTGCGTTTTGCACCCTGTTTTGTTCGTTCATGTTGTGATTCCTGTAACTAATTTCCTGTAGATATGCAAGCACACTCTGTATACAGGAACACACTGTGGTTCAGTGCTTTTCAGACTTTTCCTTTTTACCCAAAACCACTTATCAGAAACACTTTTTTACCCAGAACTGCTTTTGAGAAAGTCCCTTTTTAGGTAATTCGTTATATTACCTTCCAAATTGCTAATCTATTTAACAAGCGTGTGGCATATATATTAATTAGAAAATAAATGCTTAATTCTTACAGTCAATCTAATAATGGTAGAACCCCCCAAACAAGATCGTGTGTTGCAATACATGTTTATGCAGGTGAAATCCTAATTGTACAAGTTGATATACAAGTCAGAAATATGCAAAAACAATGTGGTTTGAGCATTAATTCGTGCACAAGTAATGTTACTACTACATAAAACAAAAAAGCCATGTCCAACAATGATAGAACCAGTGTTGTGAATGCACGAATTTAGTTACTGTAACCTCCATGCATTTTCAAAATCTACCTGCTCGTATGATCAACCTCTTCCCATGCTTCCAGTATCAATGTTCCAATTTATTACACAGCTGAATTTGCTTTCATCTTTATAAACAAGCCTGGCTATGGCAGACCAAATGTTTTCTATTGGAATGAAATTGGGTGATCAAGGTGGCCATCCATTACAGGTATTCCATTGCCAAAAAACCACCCCTGCATCGAGATTGCAATATGTACTGGCCTGGGAATAGTGCTGGAAAATGAAGACCTGCAATGAATGCAATAGGGTTTTTTCTAACACATCCAAATTCAGCCCAAATCATCAGACTGTGGTCATTTGGATAATGTAACCACACTTTTCCTGAGTAAGATCATGCCAATGGATGTGCCACTTATCTGAGCCATTCAAATTATATTTCTTTTCATCACTCAGATGACTTTCCTCCATTTGTCCTTTCAATGGATGTGATGTATGGACCTTTCTTTAGTATTTTGAAGCTGCTTAGTGGATGCACACAGCCAAAGTGCACTTAATTTGGGTGAAGGGATGTTTGGCAAAGATGATATTTGACGAATACTTTTCATAAAGTTGCTCACCCACATGGAAAAGAAATGTATTTCGAAATACATAATATGCAATGCATTTGAAATGTATTTAAAAATACGTGTAGATTGGGACATTAATATATTGCAAAATGCATAGGAAAATGTATTTTCTGAGTATTCAACAATTTAAATTGCAATGCATTTCATAATGCATTTCAAATGTATTGCAGAATGCATTTCATGATGTCTTCAGTGCTTTACAGGTGAATTTCAGAATGTATTTTCCAATGCATATGGTAATGCATTGCTTTGTGCATTGAATAATGTACTATACTGGCAATTATATTGTATTGATGATATTAACCCTCAACATTACCACAATTTCTAAATTTCATATAAAAAAACCACTTAATTTCTAAATTAAAGATATCAGTAGCAGTGCAAATGTAACTTTTTAATTTTACACAAATCAAGTGTTTGGTTATCATTTGTTTCTACCTATATAAATTATAATAAACATCCTACTAAAATAGGAACATCACAAATTGGCTACTCAATTACGTATAATGAATTGTTCAATGTATTTCGTATTGCATTGTAAAATGCATTTTAAAATACATTACTAAAATACATTGCTGTATGCATTTAGAAATGTTTTTGCTGTGTATGTTTTGCAGCAAAATACATTTCCAATACATTTCAAAATGCATTTCCTTTTCATGTGGGCATTTGGTGAATGATGCTTTGTTTTCCTCTTTTGGGGAGGTAGTTTCTGTCCAATTTCTACACAATTTCATGGATTGAGTGCTATTCTTTGTTCAGTTCGATTATCAGACCCTGTTCAAATTGGATATACGACGTCCCATTCTGTTTATTTTTTATAACAACCTACTGGCACATATGTGAGGGTGACGAAATGATTCTGATCCTATAAGTCCTATTAACTAGAAATTCATGCAATTCCAACACTGTTTCTATTATTGTGGGACATTTGGGGTATGCATTAATGCTAAAACCACATTGTTTTGCGTATTTTTATCCTGTAAATCAACTTGTACAATTTGGATTTCTCCCACATAAACATGTATTGCTACTCACGATCATTTATGGGTGGTTGTATAATTCTGGACTGGACTGAAGATTGTTTTAGAGTATCGGTGCGCACTGATTGAGCATTTTTTTCAGGGTATTTATTCAACATTTCCTGGTAAATTTCAATGTGAATTCTGAAGTGTGTCTTTACCCAAATAAAAACCACTTTTACCCAATTTTGGGTAATGTATCCAGGTGAGCGCTGGACTAGACATAATGTCCCCATCAACAGTGACGATGGTTATTTTGGTCTTCAAATAATGTATGCCATTCATATGGGTTTTGGATACTTGATCTTTGACATATCTTCGGAAAAAACAACGTTTTTCGAAGGCTTTCTAAAGGTGACCCAATAGCTATGGTTTCTAAGCTCCTCCAGTATTACACTCCTGTAAATGGTATCCATGATTTGATAACCAGAATAAAGGATGCTACAATTTCGATTTGATATCGCACGTTCCACCAGAGGCCCACATGTCGAATTGGACTGACCC
>JAQGAF010001869.1:0-26866 GCA_034687865.1 Kryphioiulus occultus
AGCACGAAGGGAAATGTCCCTTATGGCTGGACAGACTGAGTTAAGATAAAAACACAAGTGTTTAATAAATGGAAGTACATGTAGATGGATGGAATTCCAGAGGCACTATGGACAAGCCCAGTCCACAGGTTAAGACCACATGAGATACGCTCCCGAGTTCAAGGGAATTTGAGGTTTGCATTTGGAAGATGCAGGATCAAACAAAAAAGTCTGGGGAAATGTAAAATATATTTTGGGAAATCCAAGGTACTTTTTGTGTAAATGCTTTTTTGGGAAATGCAAAATACTTTTTTAATTGCAAGACATGTTTTTGGAAAATTCAAGATATTTTTTAAATGCAGCATGATTAGGGAATTGCATTAACATGTCACACGTCTATTGAAATGCAAAATACATTTTATGAAATAAAAGTTTGATGAAGATACGTTTTTGAGAAATACAAAGCACATTTTGTTTAATTTTCTAATGTGCCCCTATGTTTCTGCCATATCTGTCAAAGGTTTCGCCAAAAATCTTCAACATTTTCTCCAAAAATTTACAACATTTTGGTCAGAAAATTTTGCTAAAAAAGTTCCTTTGGACGAGGCTATCGTAATGGTATGGTAGTCCTACACGATCATTATTACTTTCAGTATTTGGATAATGACAGTAAGTTATTCAAATATTCCTGTAATTGTCATTAATATTAAGAATAGAACAACAATCCACCGTGGAACTTCGCCTATTTGTTGAAACTGACAGTAACAATGCCTCTGTGAGGTCCCCATAAGCTTCAATAATTACAAGTCAACAGTAAACTAGCATTTGTAACTACTGTAAATAATCAGATTCACCTTAGCGCCCTCTTTGTCCGATAACGGTTAAAACACGCGTGTGATCTAATGACTCTGCTTTTCAGACCTGAAAATTGACTCAAGTTTTCCCTCAAATTTCCCTGATCTGGAAGGGGTATCTTCCTCGACCTCTCGTAAGACCTCGCCCATAATTTTCTTGTTTAATGATTGCGTTTTCGAGACATTAAGTCCGTCTGTGGTTTTCCTACAAAGATTATAAGGTACCAACGCTTCCGGATTCATCTTCCTACTTCTACTTCCACCATTGAGTTTTCACGCAACGAATATTATACAATTTATTTTTAAAAAATGAATTATAAAGCCGGCCATTTTGAATTTTCTGCTCGGCACGAGCGAGCGTTGATTGGTCGAACGGGGTCACGTGGCGATGCACGTGACAATTACCACGGTGGAACGCGAGATATTCCAAATAAGAAGACGTTCTATTTTGCGAAAAGAACTCAATTTCTTTTTTTCATGATGGCGTAAAATGCAAACGTTTACAGTTGTATCTCAAGTAAAACAACCTTTAGTAGGTAATTGTTATATTGGTAGTTCATGAAACGAATACATGAGGATTAAATGGTTTTTGACGTTATTCAAATAAAATTTAAGGTGCGTTTACAGTAAGAAAACGTGTTATATAACAAAGTTATACATAGCATTGGTATTGATGACACATGTAATCGAGTGTGTGTTATAAACTTTAAAAACTTATTTGTTATATTACAATGTTTTGTTATATAGTGCAAACGCACCTTTAAGTTTAGTGATCGATGCCCAGCTACTGTAGATGGGTCCGAATGCTAGTTTATGGCTTGTATGTCAGCACAATTTAGTTACATTTAACGAAAGTTAAAAAATGATGTTTGTTAAACTTTTATAGAAATATTAGTCATCAAACGCCATAAAAGTGATAGTGTATGCTACCTGTTAAGTAAGTTATTACTAGCAGACGCACTTGTAGCGTAAAATTCAAAAAAATATGATATCACAAATTTAAAAAGTACATTTTGAACTGTGCATGATGAAATTACATTTATACAGGGCGGCTCGAAAACAATTTCAAATAGTTGTGAATTGTTTTTGACTCACCCTGTACCCTATACAGTGAATGTAATTTTATCACTGGAAAGCCTTGATAATGATCGCAGTTTCAGTTATGAAATAATTGCACGTGGTTATCAAATCGCAAATTTGCGATGCTAATTCGGGTAATTTAGTTTAATGTCTAAATAAACCGAAATTGCGTAGTAATCGTCCTGTATATTAAACCAGAAGGATCAAGTAACAACATAATGTCCTATTTATTATCGGGCAATTATCACACAATTACTTAATGGTGGGGGATGAGGGTGATAAATAATGGATAAAACATGAAAGCTTACACAAATCCAACAACAAGTTGATAAGCAGTTGTTAAGTATGTTGACCAACAACGTTAATTGCCAAAAATAATGATGATTATGCCACTGATTATACAGGGTGAGTCAAAAGTCTTCTATTTTAAATGTTACTTATAGTGCTACTGAATATCTCTAACAGTTTACGAGGTATTTGACAGCTTTTCCCCACCTTATAGTTATGGTCTTTGAAGATATAGCATGTTTTTCCCTAAAATTTACACGAGTGACTTGCTTTCGGTTGGAGGGCATTCGCACGATTTGCGTATTTATTTTCCGCAAAAAATTGTCCATGCATGTATAATTTCCAGGAAAACAGGCATTTTTAATAAATTGCTTTCGTATGCATGCGCTTGGTTTATAGGGAAAATTCTCGACAATTTGATATGGCAGCAAAATACTTGAGACCTTGCATATCAGACGCAAATCGTGATTATAGACCTCGCGCATATTTATAACAACACGCAATCGTTTCAAATGTTATGCAAATTTAGACAAATACATGTGTTTCATGAAATCGGTTGAAGAAACGTGAGATTGCATGTTTGCTTTTGGTTCGAGTGCTAGGATCGTTCATAAATTCATCATGGTAATATGTTTTTTTAGAAAATGTTATAACATTACTCAGGTTCTGCCTCTTTTGTTAAAAAATTGCTGTTCAGGGTGGAGAAATTGGGGCATTATCATGAAATTTGAAATTGAAAGGCAATTTTAAATGGCTTAAATCAGCTTGACTTTTCCTTCCTTCTAGTTGTAAATGCACATGCAAAACCTATGGTACATTTTACATTAGCACTAAATCAAGTGTTTACAAGCAGTTCTCATGAAATAACACAGCATGCTAAAAATATATGCTTAGAATTTCTTACAATGGCATACGTCATATTTTTAGCTTTTTCAGCATCATGCATTGTCGGTGGAAGATACATGTATCACGAAACTAATTTTTGAATAATTATATTAGAACAATCTCTGGTTTGATTTAATTAAACAGTGTACAGTAAGTCATTTGGAGATCAATACAAAATCAGGAAAATTTAAGGAAGCATGTGCTGGAATAGGAAATAAACATTGTAATTGTGCGGTCACCCTGTATGTTAGGGATCATTCAAGTATTGTCATCATATTACAACTTTTGCGCAAAACTGGATGACAAATGAAGGATTTTAACCCAAATTTTTATTTTAAAAAATGACTGAGCATGTTAAATTCCCTCCCCCAAGTTGATGGTCTAATTCTTGAAAGCTTCCGAAGACTGGAACCTGGAACTATTGCAGGTTTCATACCGTCAGGGAAAGTCAGGGAAATGTTGACATTCCGACCATTAAGTCAGGGAAAATCAGGTGGAAGTCAGGGACATTCATAATGTCTGGAAATTTGTTGTGGCACAACTATTTTGATTGGTATAAGTATCTCATGAAAAAGCACTAGAAAAGCTGTATTTGTGTTCTACTTTTTCTAAAAATTTCGCCTACGACGTTTTCATTATCATTCCTTGTCACTGTCATTAATTTTTCTTATGAAAACTTCAATTATAATGCATTGTTTTTGTTTAAAAAATGTCGCCTACGGCGCTTCCGTCAAAAATGCAGTATTTGAGATTAGTGGTCTCAAATTGTAAGAAATTCTAAGCATCGTTATTAATATTAATACGCTAAAATCCAATGTTTCTCGTAATTTCTCAAATTTCGCCTACGGTAGTCTCTTAATTATTAATATTATTTCTTCTTACGAAATAGTGGGCTGATTCCATCGTTTTGTGATCAGATCTATAATTTCTAAAATATCCGCCATATGGTGTATTTGCTCGGATCAAATCTGTAAAACTGTTTCTTGAAATTGTGTGGAAATTTTCCAAAAAGTGTCTGGAAAACCTGGAAAAGTCAGGTATATTCAATCGATGATTCGGCTTGACACCATGACAGAAAATTACAAAAATATAGTTAATTGTAGTGTTGCGGATAAAGTTAATTTTAATTACACGTGACATTTTTGAGATAAGTAAGGGAAATTAATCAGATTTGGTCAGGGAAAGCCAGGGAAATTGAGTTGCAAATCTTTGTTTTAAAGCATGTATTGTGAATGACCTTACTGACCACTCTTGTGGTAAAATTACGTTTCATTTATGGACGACCCCAATTTTTATCTAGATCGGCTGGAGCATTTGGCAAACATTAATTTCACTTCCAACTCTTGTTTTGGTTTGTCGATTTGGGCCAGCAGATGTCGCGAATCGATGTTTTCCGAAACGAAATTTTGTTTATTTTCTTGGCGTTGGAAAAGCAGCCTCATGGGCAAGAAACAAGGGGTGAGGGTGAAATTTTTTTTTTGTTTTTTTGGCCGACGTACTTTAATGTGTCCTTATGTGGACCCCGAGGATCCCATCTGTGTATGCCCTTCCACATTGAAGCTCCACTCGTGGCCGTTGGCCATTTGCCCTTTCAACTTTCAGTTGCATTGAAAAGGGGGTGTGCTGCTAATGCATGCTCCGGTGTCATCTAATGCTCTATTTTTTATCATTGAAACCTTCCATTATTATTTCGAGCCATATTATGTTTGGGGGTGCGACGTTACCCGTGTTGGGTTTCAGTTCCCTATGCGACTTTTGGGTGCCCTACCCGCCATTGTTAGGGTCTCAAACCCGTAGGGATATCCTGACAGAAACTGACAGCGCCTCCTGCCGTCCATCTGGCGTGGATATCTTGACGTGTCCGGGATTTTAGTCAAGCAGAAGGGGCGTTTTCAGAAAAAAAAATTGCGCGATTTAATCACAAATGATGGATTTTAACCCAAATTTTTATTTAAAAAAATGACTGAGCATTTGAGTACCCTCAAGTGATGACGTAATTCTTGAATGTTCCTCAAATGTTCCCCTAAAATGTTATAATCTGGACCGGTGCTAAGTATTAATTTAGATAGGTTATTGAACATGGAAATTTCAATTTTCCTGACTTTTTTCAGGTTTTAAAACATATTCACTGGCCACCCTTGACCACAGAAAATGCAAAATGCATATGCCAATTAGTTTGGACAGATTTCTAGACATTCCTAGAGATGAAATGAAATATTTCTGATTTTTTTTATTGTAGATTAAACAAATTTTTAGCATGGAAAGGAGAAGAAAACGATTATGACATTGGGTTATTCTTATGCAAATCTGTGTTTTGTTACTATGCTCCATTACCAAATTTAGCGATTTTGTCATCTCGTATGACTTTGATAGACCATGAGCATCATTTTTTTTTGTAAATCGTTAATACCAAGGCGCCATTTATAGTGATGTGATCGATATGATTGTCGTCATTACCCGATAATCCATACGTGATGTATGATCAGTATTTGTTAATCATTTAGTCGCTTCTAATCCTGTAATAATACCAAAAAATCAGGATGGCAATCCTATGTTGATGGGGAACGTTCGAGTATTATGTCATTAAAATAATGATCTGACAACCCTACCCTTATTTGTCAGCATGCTGATCGAAAAAATGTCGGAATAGTGTAAAGTCTTTATCGAAATTAGATCAAAAATAATGTACAAGGTGATCATTAGGGGATGTCAATCCTAAAAAAATATAATTGAAATTGACCTGAAAAACCGATTTTGTTAGTCATTTGCGG
Organism: Kryphioiulus occultus; assembly: GCA_034687865.1. Lineage (NCBI taxonomy): Eukaryota > Metazoa > Arthropoda > Diplopoda > Julida > Julidae > Kryphioiulus > Kryphioiulus occultus. The sequence continues at coordinate 5,858 of JAQGAF010001869.1, forward strand.
ATGCGCACACCTATTAGTCAATTTCAATTACTATATTGTGTTTAGGATTGACACCCCCTAATGACAGTTAGTTAATTACAAGACCAAACTTCCAAAGTGGTTTATTTCATATCTACTGTATTTTTGTGGCAATTTGTGCGGCATTTTTATCATAATTTCATCAATGCTCCCTAAGTTTTTATTTCATGTATCTGGTATTTTCTGGTAACCCATGTGGTTAACCCCTCTCCTCTGTCATTTGGTCACCCCTTCCTTAAGATGACGACATAATACTTGGACGTTATCAGTCTTGCACAACTTGTGCAAATGTGCAATTTCGATGATTTTTTGTCAAGTCGATCGATTTTTTATCAGAAAACCCATCTGGCTAATGGCCGGGTGTGATATCACACACAATGCGGAACTGTTTAAAATGTTAACCTGCATTTTTGGAGGTGAAAAAATTTATTATTTTTTGCTTCGGAAGCTCTCCAGATGGCGCGAATTAACGCCTGGAAACGATACCACTAAGCTCTTCAGGACTAAAAAAACTGCTAAAAAATCACGAAAATGTTTAGTGTTTCGGTGGGCATTAAATGGGTTTTGATATTAAACCTGCATGCAGCGCTTGTTTTCGTGTTCCTCGTTAAAAAATTGGCTTAAAATAATCGCTATTGGCTGATTTTTTTTACGAACTGTTTGCTACTTACTCAACCTACATGTAGATCGAGTTTTTTACTAGTCGGTTTTTGAATTGCTCACGAATTCGACTTATTTTTTTGCAGCCCATACAAGTGGTTATTATTAGATTCAGTGGCAGTGCAGAAAGATGAGCTTGTAATGACCAGATACGGATTTTATCAGTGTTATTAATCTGGCTTTTGGCAACTTCTTCGTAACTTCTGTATAACCAGCACCGGTTTTTTATTAGTTTTTTTAATGGGAAATCGTACTCAAGCAAGAAAGTCGACCAGTTAAATTCGGCACCTTGCTTGTGCCTGGATTTAGCGAAATTTGCATCCGAATTATAGATTAAAAATGATGAATTTTCTCAAAGTTAGGTCAAATTTGATTGATTTTAGCGAAATTTTTATCAAAATTAGATCAAAATATGATCATTTTATCAAATTTAATGGGTTTTAGCGAAATTTGTATCCTAATTAGATACAAAATGATGGGTTTCATGAAAGTTAGGCCAAATTTGATTGATTTTAGCGAAGTATTTACCAAAATTAGATCAAAATTATAATAATTATATAAAAATGATGAGTTTTAGCGAAATTTGGATCGAAACTAGATCAAAATGCTGGATTAAAGCTAAATTTGTATCAAAATAAGGAGAAAATGATGAATTATTATTGCGATATTTGTATCGGAATTACAATGTATATCTGCCATTCACCAGATTACACCACATGCGAATTATTTTATTTATTTTTTATTTTTTGCATTTCTTCAATGACAGATGACGGATTTTAACCCACACTTTTATTTTCAAAATCTCTCTTCAAGGACATTATACTTGAATGTTGCCTAGCACAATCTATGGTTCATTCCATGCAACTCAGAACCGCTTGACCCAAATGTAGGTCCAGTTCGATGCCTTTGAAACGTCTTAATGTCTCTGCATTCCCTGCTGTCCGTTGATTTCCGCCATTTTTTGCTGGTAAAATTTAATGACAGCAAAACCGATAAATGACGAGTTGTCGACCTGGCCGGTTTCCAGGCTAAACAGTGCCATCTTCGGTGTCATATCAGTTTTTTTCAACTGTTCACTTATTATTATTGTTGTTATTTTCAGATGTGCTGGTGAAGGGACAACGCCATGCTACTGTCAACGATGCCTCCTAGCCGGAAATGAAATCTCTGCCATCTTGAACTTCACGATCTTGAAGATCAGTTTTTCATCACCAGTGTAATCCAGCCGTCCGTACCTTCACGGGGCGCCACCTAGCGTCAGGAGACGGAAACCTGAGCGCCATCTGGCGTTGGAAAACTCGGGCGCCATGGACTCCACGCCCTCGTGGACGCCATGAAGGGCGACGCCATAGCCGCCACTGAAGCATTGGACTGCGCTGTCTTTGGCGTCTGCAAGATGGAGCTGCACACGGACGACGAGAAGGTGCGAGCTTCGATCGCCAAGGACGCCACGCCATTGAGTCTCCTCAAGATGGCGCCATCATCGCTCTCTTCAGGGCCAGATCCTCCTGAGAATGGTCTCGAGCACGGTCATGACGACTCCGGGCTTCAGCCGCTGTCCGAAGAGGCTCTCCAGAAGTCTGGCGTCTTCTCGGCAGCAGACATTCCGATGATAGACGATGACGAGGACGACGAGGGCACGCCCATTGATGACGTACTTCCAGAGACTCCCGGCGAGGTCAGCAGCAGTCCTGAAAGTCCACCGAGTCCTCCCGGCACGGACGGTGGCGACACCACCAAACCGGCAGGCGAGAAACAGTCCGGCGTGTCATGCAATGGAGTCGCACCGGTAACTATTATTTCTTGATATTCGTTGTACTCTAACAGATAATGGAAATTTTAGGACTTCGAGGACTTCAGCCTGACTTCTCAGACGACTACAGCTGGACTTATGGTGCTTCAAGGGACTTCAAGGACTTCAGTGGGACTTTAAAAAAAAACTTCAGGGGAGAGTGGGGCTTTAAGAACGTTTGTGAGAGGGAGGGGCTTAAAGAACTTCACTGGGGGAGGAGGGGCTTAAAAAACTTCAGTGGGGGAGGAGGGGCTTAAAGAAATTTAATGGGAGGGCGGGGCTTAAAGAACTTCAGTGAGAAGGTGGGGCTTATTGGACTTCCAAGGACTTCAGTCAGTTGGACTCATGCAGCTTCAGTGACTTCATGCAACTTCAAAAACTTTTGCCTGATTCCATAGATCTCAGGGACAACAGTGGGACTTCAAGGTCCTGGAAATCCTTAGTCCTTGACTTCTCGTATTAAATTCCTTGAAGTTTCATGGTGAAGTCTCTTATTGAAATCCTTGAAGTCTCATAGTGAAATCTTTGAAGTCTCATAGTGAAATCTTTGAAGTCTCATAGTGAAATCTTTGAAGTCTCATAGCGAAATTCACGAAGTCTCATAGCGAAATTCACGAAGTCTCATAGCGAAATTCACGAAGTCTCATAGTGAAGCCCTACTGTAGCCTAGTCTGCTAGTCACAATCATTAAAGTCTGCGATGTCAAGCGGAAGTCCTTGATGCCTTGAAGTCCAATTTCCGGAATTCCACAGTGAGATGTACACAATTTTGAAGGGATGCAACCCCCTCGGGTACCACAGTTCTGGGACCTTAGGTCCTTTCTTGTCCAGATTTGTAATAGACGAACTCATTAAAAATAGCGGCAAGACCAAAATCTACGCATTTGCCGATGATACCAAATTACGCCACAAAGTGCGGAATCCACGACTTCCAACTCTGGAATAGTCACTGCTATCATTATTTCCCCATCACGTCGTCTTGCTGCATGTGCAGTCTTTACCTATCAGCAACGCATTTTTTATCACCGCAATTTCTTAACTTTTCAGAAAGCCGTCAAGGCGGAGGAAGACCCAACGCCGTCATCCACCGCTGACTCCAAGCCCGCCGAGGTCACCGCAGCGCCACCGAAGCCCCGTCAAGTGTCAGCACCGCTCAAGTCCGCCCTGAAAAAATCCCGCGGCAAGGCGAAGAAAGGTCACCGGGTCACCTTCCACGACAGCCGGATCTTCTACATCGACACCGAGGCAGAGACCACGGCTGAGCCGCAGCTGCTCACGGTGCGCAGTCTGGAGCTGCCCATGGCGTCTGCCGACTACAAAATTTTCATTCCCAACTACGACGTCCTGCCCATGGACGGCCGCTCTTACACCTACGAGGACGCCATCGTGTCGCTGCAGCGCCGCGGCGACGATGTCGAGACCCCGGCGGCAGCTTGCTCGCTGGACTCCGTGGCCTCCGTGGCCGAGGTTAGCAAAGCCGATGAGTCTGAAGCAGAAGTCACCCAGGTTCTGGACTCTGGCAATGGCACTGATGCCGTTGATGCTGCTATTGCCCCTGAAGAGCCTCCGGCAGTGGCACCACTGCTGGAGACATCACTGGACGATGTCCAAACTGCCGAAGCAGTGCAGAGCTTGACAGAAGCCAACCTGCGGCAACACGAGATACTGATGGAGCAAGACGATGGTGTGGCCACCGAGGAGCCAGAGCCGACACCGGCACCAGCAGTGCCCTCGAAGGCTCCTGTCGAGGTACCGGCAATGCCGTTGGTCAAGAACCTGTCACCGCCGCTGAAGGAGCTGTCGGTTGATGTCAGCGGCACCGCCGCTGGCTGGCAGGTGGAGCTGAGCCCGCTTAACTCCATCCCGGAGAGCGAGACGGACGACTCGAGCGCCTCCTCGCAGGACACCATCATCATGATGACGTCGGAGGAGAGCCGGCGCAACGAGGAGCACATTCGGGAGTCGACGATGTCCTACCAGCAGCAGAGTGGTAAGGTGGGACCAGCTTCGCAGCAGGAGTGCCTCAACGGCAACAACGGAGATGCGGCATCCACAGACTCTGACGAGACGCTTAAGTGTGACGAGTCGGTGGACCCCGGCTACGTACCGCCGTGGACCAAGGGCACCGCGGCCACGCTGGTGGTCAACGGCGGTGGCGACCACCTGACCTTCTCGCAGCGCACCAACTCGCAGATCCGGCAGCTGATGGAGCGCAACGCCGTGCGCCGCAGCCTGCTGCGCTACTCCAACACCCGCAAGCGGGCTCCGACGACGGTGACGCCCCCGCCGGAGGAATCGCCGTTGGCCGCCATCGACCGCCAGCGCCAGTGGCGGTCGCACGAGTCGCTGCTGGACACCATCAAGCAGCTGACCGTGGAGGAGGACGAAGACGACGACGGTGACTACGAGGAGATACGCATCCACGGTGAGTACGATAACGGCAATGGCGGCTACGATAACAACAACGACAATGCCACCGTGGTCACCAACGGCTACCGTGACCACTACCGATACGCCAACGGGTCCAACTCGACAAATGAGACCAACAGGATCAATGGAACCAATAGGTACAGTGGGTTCAACGGAACCAACGGACTAAATGGCATCAACGGGATGATGCACGATAGAACAGCATCCAGCCTGAGCCTCATTGCTTCGCCGCCGTTGGCAGCCACGTTGCAGCGGCACCGCAGCCAGTCCACCACGGCGGTGGACGTTCCAGGAGACGTGCGGCAGTGGAAGATCCAGGCCACACGCTGGGACGAGGCACGACGGCAGCAGCAGCAGGTGGCGCCACCACCGCTGCCAGCCACGCAAGCAGACGACGGTAACTATACCAGCGACACCAGCTACACCAACGACACTAGCGACACCAGCGACGAGCTGGCGCAGTTCGTGCAGCGGGACTCGGGGCGCATCGAGCGGCTGCGCAAGCGCTACAGCTACTCTGACAGCGGCGACTACGAGGCCATCGGTGCCTTTGCCCGCCGCTCGTCCGTGCGCGGCATCAAGCCCCGCTTTGGATCCACCACTGAGATCCTCAAGCAGATGCAGAGCCAGCTGCAGCCATCTCCGCTGGCCAGCGGCAGGGGACACATGACGTGGCCCTACCCGGTGAGCGGCAACGAAGACCATGGCAACAACGTCAGCAATGTCAGCAACAACAACAACAATAACCGGCACACGATGACAATACGGACGACGGTGACCAGTCGTTCTACGAATTCGCTGCCCTCCCTGAAGGAAGAGATCTACGGCATAGTGGGGGCGCACCGAGCGTCCTACGCCGGCAGCAACCCCAACGCCATCTACGCGCCGCTGCCCGGCCGCAACCATGCGGCACCCCCGCCGCCCTATCAGCCACCACCGCCGGTTCCGGTTGCTCCACCCAAGTACCCGCAACAGCAGCGGGCCTACTCCAAAGATGAAAGGGGCGTGCCAGAGGGCGCCAGTGGCTCCCCCAAAGCCGCCGGGGACTCCATCTATGGCAGGACGACATACGTGCAGCCGCAGCACCGCGTCAACGGAGCGCCGCCAGCGCCACCCGTGGCCGGCAACCGCCAGATGCCCACCGTGACGGATAATTCGGGAGTCGTCTACTACGTGATGCAGGTCTAGCGGCAGAGTTATGCGGTTGTATCGCAGTGCCATCTATGATGCGTTTCGAGACCAGCGCCATCTATGATGCGTTTCGATCATCGCGCTATCTATGATGCGTTTAGATCGCAGCATCATCTATGATTGGATGCAGGTCTAATGACAAATATATGCGTTTAGATCACAGCGCCATCTATGATGAGATGCATATCTAGCAGAAAATATATGCGTTTAGAACCCAGCGCCATCTATGATGAAATGCAGATCTAGCAGAAAATATATGCGTTTAGATCCCAGCGCCATCTATGATGCGTTTTGAACCATACGCCGTATCCATTGGCGGCGTTTTCCAGGTAGTTTGGTGGAATAAACTCTCATACAAAAAAAACCAGCGCCAGCTATGTTGCGTGTAGCGCAACGGGTCGCGAACAGCCTTCAGGCCTCGGGGCTGGGGCATATAGCAACAATATGGCGGCCTGAGACCATACAGTTTAGCGTATGGGGATCGTTCAGGTATTATGTCATCATCTAAGGTAGAGGGGTAATAGATGGTGACCGAGATACATGATGACGGAAGAGGGGTCAACAAAATGTTTTTTATGGGATGTGGGTTGATAAAACCATTATAGGTCATTCAGTTTTGCAAAAACATTCACCGGGACCTAGAAAACCAGGGATTTGGGAAAGTAAGGGGATTTGTAACTGAATGGGAAACCTGGAAAAATCAGGGAAACTTTGAAAATCTTGGGGAAGTCAGGGAATTTATAACTGAATGGGAAATCTGGGGAAGTCAGGGAAATTTTGCAAATCTTGGACGAGTCAGAGGATTTCCTAATTTTGAATTATAATCTCAATCCAGAAGGCATCTTTCTACAAATTGAAATATCATTTCAAAATCTGAGTTCTCCGAATTAAAAATCCAAACTTTGATGCTGCTTGAATTAATTTTTATGCAAATTCAAAATTATCATTTTAGTCAGTGGCAATATGGATTAAGTTCTAAGTTAGGAAAGTCCAGGAAATGTTGAAAATCATTCGACAAGCCAAAAGATTTTCTGATTTTGAATTACAATCCATCAGGTATTTCAAATATAATTTCACAATCCCAGTTCTTGGAATTAAAAATCCAACTTAATAAGTTCAATCCTTGATTCATTGATGTTGAGTGAATTTGAACAAAATTTTAAATTTTCATGAAAATTAATTCGTTTTTTATGCAAATTCAAAATTGCGATGACAGAATACTTGAACGTCCCTATATTCTACATGTATATTGTCTATGGCATGCTTGAAAGGCCCTGTTTTTAGCCTTATAGAAACTGCTGTTTCTGAAGTTTCCAATTGGTTACCTACAACTTGTTACCATTGTTGTTGTTATTATTGTTATTGTTGCTGATTCGTTGTTTTACCTTTTTCTACCTAGTCCTCTTCGAACGTTGATATAACTTTTGCCGAAGCGCGAGGCATTTTACATCGTTTTTATAATGAACAAGTAGATGTAGTAATTGACAAATTATCCAAATAATTATTTTTAGCACATCGCCGTGCGCGTGTTTTAGTTCTTCGCAATGGAACCGGAAACGGATGGAACTGGAGCGCGCGCTCACGTTCCATTCGATTCGATGTTCCAAAATATTTTTTAGAAAAAGAAAATGGCGGCCAGAGCATATTAAGCGGGGAAATAATAAGGTAAAATGATGATTAAATGGGTTGCACCATCCTCGGATTAAACGTGGCTGTCATCGACGTTTATGAAGCTGTTTACGTATTAATCGAGGAGACGTGCAGCCCGCCGCGAAGGGTTAACGGTGCCCCTCACCCAATCTCAAGTGAACCTGTTTTGTAAAGATTTCGATAAAAACTGATGAGTTTTTGCAGCGTTGCAATTGACCGTTAGCCTTTTTCAGATGCGTTCAAATTGTTCACTGAAAGCCTGAAAGGCGCGTTTTTTTTCTTGGCAAGTAATAACGGGGGCAACGAAGGAGGTCCTCGTGTACATCTAACAGCTTCTTCTTTCGGTTCGATGAGTTAGGTGCAACGTTTTTCTCATCCAAAGATAAGCATTACAAAATGTTCAAATTTGTTGACAAGTCTACCTTAATTTAAGATAGATTCCAATGAAAAATCGTGTCATTCCTAGCAAAAATTCAAGAAAAGAAAACGCCGATGAGCTTCGCGATGTGAGTGTGTTCCGAATGCTCGTAATTCGTCAATCTGTAATGTTTTGTCAGCTTTCTGCCTATGCAATGAGTTGTATTGTCTTCATATTGCAGTAATGCGATTGTGAGAAAATTGTTGCTGCATGTCGTGTGATGTGAAGTTGACGAAAACACCAGCAAAAGCTCGTTACGAAGCTAAGGGGCGCCCCAACAAATTTTTAGATGTAAAACTAAGGGTCGTTTTTTGAAAAATAGTTGGAAACTGTTTAGGAAACAGGTGCTTGCTTGGAAAGAAGACAACAAAAATGAATGGCATTTGTTGTGGAATATTACAGGGTTCAACCAGACCTGGAAAACCTGGAAATGTTACTGAAATGGAAAAAAGTCAGGGAAAATAGATATTGAAAAAGTCAGTGATACTTTTTACATCCACTGTATATACGTAGCTTGTCATTTGGTTAACACATAAATCAAGAAATGGCAAGAAATTCTGTGGGATAAATTGACAATGAAATTGTCAATTAAAAAAACACAATTTGCTGTTTCCCAGTGAAAATTTGTGTTCGATCTCCTGTTTATTCATGCACATTGCATAAGAAACAAACATTTATCCTATATCATTTGGAAATGCCTTGAAATGCTTATGAAAATTTGTGTTCGATATCCTGTTTTTACACGTCGTTCTTACGTTGGCATATGCCATATTTTTGCATTTTCGGTGGTTAAGGATGGTCATTGAACTGAAAAAAGTTAGGAAAGTTGATATTTTCATCTTGAAGTCAAGTTGTACGTCAAAAATGGTGCTCAAATGGCAGTGCCTTTAGTTTTTATTTACTGTCAATTTGCTTAATGTCCTCTAATTTTCATGTTTTACAATCAATTGCAAAGGCAGAATAATCTGACAGGCAGCAATGACCACAAATGCTGACTGACATCGGAGATCGAAACATTCCCATAGGGCGGTTATTTGAATCACGAATCATTCGGAGCAAACTGACTATTTTTCCAGTCATTGAATCCATTAATGTAACTGGTAATTTGCGTTTGTAGAGGAAATTGTGTTATTAATCGTACTATCATCGTGCATTCGAAGGTTCCCACGAGACGAGTGGTGCTGAAAATGGAGCGTTTTCAGATGCAAATTGTGTTTATCATTGTTTCATTAAGCATCCTGATCCGCTTTTTTAATAAGAGTTTAATGACTCGATCGTTGCTCATTTTCCCGTGTCGTTCACACATGCGATGCTACTCACTTGGGATAAATGGGCAGTGTCATCGCTGCAGCTGTTGAATTCATTTTCCTTCGCAAAGATTTTGGCAAAAATCAAAGAAAATCTTTAGAAAGTGAGACGAAATATCCAAATTTTTAATAGTTTCATTTATATTACAATTCGTGTATTAAGATTTTTTAAGTTCTGCCCCTATTAATCGTTTCCATCAAAGTACAATTAATGAAAAATATATATTTTTACAATTGGATTTAAAAATCTTAATTGTAGATACGTGTAGTATTACATGGTTCATGTCAAAATTTGCAACTCAATTTCCCCGACTTCCCCTGACCAAATCTGATTAATTTCCCTGACTTATCAAAAAAATGTAACCAGTAATTAAAATTAACTATCCGCAACACTACAATCTTCGATTGAATTTCCCTGACTTTTCTAGGTTTTCCAGACACTTTTTGGAAAATTTCCAGACAATTTCAAGAAACAATTTGGACAGGTTTGATCCATGCAAATATACCATATGGCGGAAATTTTAGAAATTATAGATCTGATCACGAAATGATGCACTTTACCCACAGTTTTGTACGAAGTAATAATAATATTAGTAATTTAGAGACTGTTATATGCGAAATTTTTGAAAAATTACCGTGTTAATTAGTGGTTGAAACGCCGTAGGCGAAACGTTTTTTAACAGAAATAATGCATTTTAGGTGAATTTTTCATAAGGAAAATTAATGATAAGAAATGATAGTGGAAACGCCATAGGCGAATTTTTTAGAAAAAATATATCACAAATACAGCTTTTCTAATGCTTTTCGTGAGATTTCCAGACATTATGAATTTCCTTGACTTATTGGTCAAAATCTCAACATTTCCCCGACTTTCCCTGACTGCATCTCATTTCCCTGACTTTCGCTGACGGTATGAACCCTGTCTTAAATCACTCATTTGACCAGAGCCTTTTTTCGTTGGTCAGTAAGTCGATCGAAAAATTCCAAATTTTACGAAATGTACAAAGCAGTGTATGTACATTTTCATAACAATTACAAATACATGTAATTCTTTTATAGGACCAAATAATCATTATCGATATTGCAGACAAAAATAATTTTGGACACTGTTTTGTGTATTTCGTAAATGTGACTCGCACTTGACTCCTTCGATTATTTGCTCGGTCCTAGTTACTCGATTTTTACTCTAGGAATGAACTCTCGAAGACAGGTTGAATGCTGCAAATTTCAATTTCGACAATCTGAAAGTGTAATTTACTGTATTATACCAGATTTTTAGTTAAGTTGTATTTAAAGATAACGCTTGTATTATTTCCATTATTTGCGTACTTCATCTATAGGATCACTAAGGAATCATCATCGACATCCATTAACTACTCGTAATGCGTATGAAATCTGTATTTTTTATTGGTTGAAAACTTGACATGAAAGCTTTAATTCGATTGATAATTGTTAATAGACTGCACTTCATTATCATTATTTTACAGAGAGTAATTTCTATAATTCTTTTAATCCAGTAATCGAGAGCGTCTAGTGCCTGGTTGCACCAAACTCCGGTTAGCACAATCTACCGGTTATGCTAATCTGTATTGATGTAAAACCGACAGCAATTTACTTGTATATATACATAACTATGATTTTAACGAGATAATATAGAGGCCGCCTTTATTAGGACAACATCGATTGTACAGTATTAAACAAGGTGTCCTCTTTTGCATGGTCGTAATAAAAGAAACAATGTTAATTTTGTAAGCATAATTCTTAGTTAATTTTATTTATATTCACGTGTATTTAATATAGGATACACGTACATCGACATTGTCACTATATAGCATATTAATATTCTGTGTATAACAAAACATTATATTGGAAAGTGAAACTGTTTGTTTGAAAATGAGAAGGAAACATGTTGTATAACATGTTTCTCGTGATATTCCAGGTTATGTTATTCATGTGTCATGCATAACATGTTTTAGTACGTCTAGACGTAAACTTGTTCTGAAACGTCCATTTTGTTGCGTGGGTCACTGAAATGTGAACTGAAAAGTAACCGAACTGAAATACTTACGTAATTTTTGCTTTAAGAAAAATCGTACCTTCCATAAATAGTGGTATACGACGTCATATGACAAATTGCACATCAAAGTTCAAAACTGATTTGTTAGACATGTATTTCAAGATGTAGAACCGACCCAGCAAGAAGAAAATTTCACATAATATTATGTAAAATAACATTTTTTCTTATAAATTTTCAAACAAGTTGTAATACTTCGTTACGTAATATTGCTTTTCGTAAAATCGTATCCTCTATAAATAGTGATATGCGTCGTCATATGACAAATCGCGCAACAAAGTTCAAAACTGATTTGTTACATTACAAGTTGTATAATGTCCGTTTAACTTTGCGACCCAGCAAGATGAAAATTCAGATAACATTTTTCTTGTCATTTTCAAACAAGTTGTATAACTTCGTAATATTACACGTTTACACAGCGTAAACACAGATTCAGTGGGCTAGACCCGTCAGTATGTGCAGTTTTAATGAACCTACCTTTATCGTTTGGTAACGGCTTTAAAGAGCTCTGACGACGAGACTACGATAGAGATTAATAGTTCAATTACGAGGAATTTTCGAAATGCATTTTGCGTTTTCCCGCCTAGCTGTTCGAATTTTAATGCGTCATTTTTCTAAAGCGTCATTACCATTTTGCGTTAAAGCGGCGCCAGGGCGCGCTGCTTAACGGCTGCCGGTCAATTCGAACGTTCATATTCCATCTTGAGTAACAGAAGGTGGACGTTGTCGGTGTTGTGCGTTGGCAGTTTTTAACCGATTATTATGGATTTATGCCGAAATTTGCTTATAGTGTTGTACATCGTCATCCAGAGCTGCGAATGCGGACTATTAAGCTGGGTTTTCGGATCGAAAAATGAACTGCAAGGTGGATCCAAAAAATCAGGTGACCCTTTGGACCCAGCTGCCATTATGGCAAGCATTCCATTCGAATTGCAAACAACGGACGAAAAATTTTTAAATCAAGCTCTGGATTTTGCTGATGTGAAGCTATCCGATCTGGACAAATGTCACCACAAGGTAGGCGCGAAACTAAATTAGTAAAGTGTAGAGTTAGATGGAAATAACCGAACAATTATTTCAGTTATGCAGACTTTGGATGTGGACGACAAAGTTCACTGACATCAATTTGTTTACTCTTACTAATCTTCCTTCAGGTCATAATTGGACTGAGAAAGGCTTGTGCTCAGCTATCCGAAGAAGACATTTCAAAAGTCAGCGTGAATTTATTGAATTGTCAGTCGGCTATCGAAGGACGTCCGATTTATCCATGTACCAATGATATGGTGAGGAATTGCGAAATTATTTTCGGTTTACTAACACATATTATTGGGGAATTTACGTATTGTGTAATCACAAAATCGTAATGTCCAAATCAGCCCCCCTGCACCATCTGGGCCCCTAATGTTATTAACATCATCATTGACCCACAAAATGTCTGATTTACCAAAGTTTATATAAAAATTAGATCAAAATTCTGAAAACATGATGACAACACTGAACACAAATGATGGATTTTAATCACACACTGGATGCATTACATAAATCACATTGTTGTCATTCCACCGACATCAATTTAGTGAACAATTATCTTTAGAACGTTCATTTAAATAATAAATCGCTATTTAATTACTATAAATTGATCATTTGTCGTCCAGTTTCGCAAAAAATTTCACCTAAGGCGTTTTTTGCTGTGATTTTGTCAGGATAAATTTCATCTCGAGTTAACAGTTTTTGGCCAGTGATCATGTGATCACTGAAATGGGAAACAAGGATTGACTATTATAACGAGTGATGACACAGGTAGAGGATGTGTCTGAAAATCACTATTTTGTGATGATGAAATTTGACTTTTAAATTTTTTTTTGAATTAATGAAAAGTTAATTGAAAAGTCATGGAATTTTCGGTACCAAATCCAGTAGCCACTTTGGTAGTTTGCTCAAAGTTGTCGTTTACTTGTTCTGCAAATATTTAGTCGTTGAAAGAATGCACCAAAGATATGAATCAAGACACGTGGAACGCGTATCACATTGTCAGCAACCGTGCCCGTGCAGTGTGTTACAGCTCTCGCCAACTTCAGTTTCGGGCTAAGACTGAAATCGCTGTAAATAAACTAGTCACAACCGCCGAGCAGCAGCTCACCGCCATGGATGCGCTTCAGGTATAAATACCGCCTCAAATACTGAGCTCAAATTTTGGTGAATGTTCGGCACGATAATCTGTTCACAACATTGTTTTCTGTTTTCAAAAGCAAGGACAAGATAAACTCGGAAGAGCTACAGAAGACACGCTAGAAAGTATCTCGTCGGGTCATCGTAGCCTTATGTTGCAGCAAGACATGCTGAAGGTGAAGTTAATTATACTGGTACTTTAATGGTATAACCGTAGCTTCATAATTCATTTCATGAAAACTTTTGTCTTTGTTGGGCATGTGCAATGCACATGCTGCTTTGATTTTGGTTCCATTCCTTTTTCCCTATTTGAAATTCAGTTCTGAATTCTATTTTCAATTGTGAAGTTGTGTTTATAATATTGCTCGGCAAACAGTTAAAGTTATAAAGTATTCAGAAAACATTAATGATTATTCCTGAGGATACAACAGTCTTTCTCATTTTCCATATCAGAATGCCCAACACAATATCCAGTGGTACGTGGCGAGTAACCTTCGTCAGTTAACGAGAGAAAAGGCGCTGATTGCTGCGGGGCAAAAGGAATTGGCCGACATGACTGAATCGATTAAAGAAAAATTAGGTGAGGACATACTGTATAGTTGCCCGTACTTGCTAAGATAAAAATTCGCAAGTTGTTCTACTTTTTAAAAGAAAAATTATAGAGGAAAACTAAGTAATTAAAAATATCGCCAATCTTTCTTAGATGTTGCGGGACAACAATTGGCTGAACACGAAGGTGACCGGAAGAAGAACCACGATGAAATTCTGAGCGACCTGGCCGAGCTGCAAGTAAAAGCCACCTCCGTCTGGGAAAAAATAGGTGAGGACTCGAGGCAAGACGTGTCAAGATGTGAAATTTGTCTCACCGAGTACCATCTTCTCATCTATCGCAGAAAACAGCACGCACAAAATTCTTTCTCAGCATGCCGAATCAGCTGAGCATTACCAGACGGCGCTGGACAACCTTCAGCGCGTGAATCACAGCATCGTGTATCTGTTGAAGCTGGTGGAACGCACGAGGACCGAGATTGACGAGAAACTCGATTGGCTGACCCACTTGGCTGGGGGCACAGGTGAGGGTTTTTGACATACAGGGTTCATACCGTCAGGGAAATGTGGACATATTGTCCAAAAAGTCAGGAAAAGTCTGGTGGGAGTCGGGGAAAGTTTTCAAAAAATTTTGAATTTCAATTTTGTGACTGGAAATTTTTAATGTTCAATTCATTTTTGCGAAAAACACCCTATAAATTACACCTACAATTCGTTATTTCCAGTGGAGTTTTCACAAATTTCGCCTTTGGCATTCTCTTAAATGTTAATTTGTAGGCATCACTCTCATTTAATATTATCACCCATATGTTTTTTTTTTGGCATTCTCAATTGTAAAATATACGCGGGGTCGTGGCGAATGAAAATGCGAATTTTTTTCTAAATTAGTTAATTAAAATTGTGAAAAAAAAGATATATGCATGTGAACAAATTGAAAAATATTAGATACATGTACTTTAATGACAAAGTGGGGAAAATAAGGTTAATTTTACTTACATGGGATATTTTTTATTTGATAAGTCAGGGAAATTGATGAGATTTGATCAGGGAAAGTAAGGGAAATTGAGTTGCAAATTTTGATATGAACCCTGACATAAAGCTTATTTGCCAAAAATTGAAAAAGAATGCTGAAATCCATGCAATGATTGTTTTATGATGAAACTCATTGTCTTCTCAGGCAATCAACTGGCGATGGTGCTGACTGTGACGCTACATCTGGGCTACTTCCTGTTGGGAGCCCTAGCCATGTCCTTCGTAAGTGCACCACCTCTTACACGAGTGACTCTCCTGCTCGCCGTGCCTCTCAATGCGCTGAATGAAATTAAGTCGAATGCGAGCCTGGACTTTGTGATTCTCACAGCGGTGATCGTGACATCTGCTGTCGGTGAGTCACTTTGGGCATAATTATATTTGGTTATGGTAGAACCTGTTTAGACTACTATCCACGGGACTGGTGCTGAGGGTTAGTTTGAAAACTAATACTAGTTTAAAAACTAAATACCCTTGGGTGAAAAATGTAAAAAAATTGGGTAAAAATGACAAAATGTATTTCACAAGAAATCCAGCTTAAAAACTGAGGAATTCCCCTCCATTCAGGTCCTTGATTTCATAAAAGACGTACTAAAATTTGATTATTTTTATCAGTTTTTTTTTTTAAATTGCATGCGGCGCTCTTTTGACGACTAATTAATATTTATAAGAATCTTAAAAATAATGCATTCTGTCGTAAAAAATCTTTTCCATGTCGTTCCATTAAACATTGATATTAAATCTTACACCTTACAATTTTTGTAGAAAAGCAGGCTGAAATCCACTATTTGTGGTCTTTTGTAAAAAAAAAATTATCTATGGCATTCTCAATATTGTAAGTGGGTCGGGTCCTGTAGTTTGGGATGCACTGTTATAACTCTTGAATAGCGATTTTTTTCAAAAAATATTGGGCAAGAAATGTGAAAAAATCAGATATTGTCATGTGAAAAAATCAGATATTGTCATGTGAAAAAATTACCAAAACCCAGATAATTGCATGTGAAAAATATCAGATTCTTGGATGAGAAAAACGTGAAAAATTGTACACCAACAGGCCACATGCCTTCATTGCATCTAAATGTTTTTTTGGTGATCGATCGATGATTGGCTTCTAGTGCACTGGTTGGTGGTTTTTGCCCGCGTGCTCTGGAGAAGACGAGACCAGTTGAAGAACATCGAGACGTCCAACAGAACGGTCCCTGGCATAAGTTGTGCCTCTCGCAGCGATCAACAACGCGACTCAAAACTTGGCCTCGCAAAGTTTGTTTCTTCACTTTCCACGCAGTCATATAAAACTGAATTTTTGACAGCTTACATTTATGCGCTCTCATCATTTTCAGTGGCGTTCATCGAGCCCCGCAGCCAGAATTGGGCACGGAGTCGTCTGACGATTCGGTAGTGACACCGGAGGCAAGCCCGCGAATCGCAACAAAGGTCCTGGAATCAGTAATGAGTTCAGTGCGCAAATCATGTGAGCATAAGTGGCGTTTCGGACCGTTTTTTCCACCATTTTCTCGCGAGCCGTTTTTGCTTTAGCCAAATTTCCTCGATTTGCAGTTCACAATTTGACCAACAACATAGGCGGCAGTGCTGGTATTGCGGCGGCGGTGGCCGGAAACGATTCCTTTTGCTTCTCCTCGGACTCTTCCACAGATTCTCTGCCAACGGCGGTCAAGGAATTCATGAATACGTCCTTGCGGTCGCCGCCTCGGATAAGGGTATGACCATTGACTCCGATCGCGGGCATGTGTGAAAAATTGGGTAAAAATGACACTGTGTGAAAAATTCATCGGAAATGAATTTCACAAGAAACCCAGCTGAAAACTGAGGAATTCCCCTCCATTCAGGTCCTTAATTTCATAAAAAACATATTTTAAATTTGATTATTTTTATCAGTTTTTTTTTAAATGCCTGCGGCGCTGTTTTGAAGACTAATATTTATAAGAATCTTAAAAATAATGCGTTGGCTTTAAAAAACGTTTCCATGAAAATACACTTGAAATCCATTTTTGGTCAAATTCAAAAAATTCGCCTATAGCATTCTCTTAAACATTGATATTAAATTTTACACCATATAATTTTTTTAGAAAAGCAAGATGAAATCTTGCTTTGTATCTTGTTTTGTAAAAAAAATTAACAATAGCGTTCTCAATATTGTAGTTGCGTCCTGTAGTTTGAGATGCACTGTTATAGCTCTTGAAATGGGTATTTTTTTTTCAAAAATATTAGGAAATAATGTGAAAAAAAAATCAGATATTTTCATGTGAAAAAATGTGCAAAATATCAGATTCTTGGATGTGAAAAATTGTACACCAAGTGGCCACATGCCTGCGATCGGACAACTTCATTGTTTTACCCGATTTTGCTCATATTGACCAAACTGCTTTCGAACAGGAGGAGGACTTAAAAGATGTCCGGCGACATCTACTGGAGTCTCTAAACGAGAACGCAACCATGCCCCGAGTGACCAGAAGATCCGTTAGCCGTGGTGGTAGTCGTAGCTCGACTCCATTGAGAAGGTAACTAGAGTGTCCGAAAAACCTTGATTTTTAATGTTACTCGGATTTTTTTTTTAAAGAAACTAGCTAAATCCATCGAGGTAGACTTTTTTTTTCTAAAGTTGTCTAATATATCTAAAATAATATATCACTGTGAATTAAAAAAAAAAAAATCCGACATGGCATTTCTGTTATGTTCAAATAAATTATTAATATTAGTAAATATTGTTTATAAATAACTGCGAGTTGTAATGATCATTTGAAACGTGCCACAAGTTCATATAGTTTTATTCTCATTTCAGCAACACGCCAACATCGCCGAGAAACATATGCCAAGGAAGGCTGAAGTCTGGATTCCAGTGTCGGCGCACTTGCCTCCATGGAGAAAATTACTGCAAGCTCCATCTGGACCAAGACAACCTTTAAGAACGTCTGTTAGTCATCTTTCCTTTTCTGACGAAGTCATTATCGATAATGCCGAAAACGTGCTAGTTTTGATTACTGGTCACACTAGTCATACTCTGTACACAGCTAGCAGTGATCGAAACACCCAACTTGTGACAATTTTCTCCCCGTTTTCATATTTACAATTTTATACCTTTATGAGATACGCTATCACTTTTTATATTTAAATGCTGGCCAATGAACTAGCTATGCACATAATGAAATTTAATCCAGAATTTACAATTTTAAATCTTGATGAAATTTATATTTAATGCTGGCTTGTGAACTAGCAAAGCCACACACACACAACGAAATCTACAATAGGTCTTTGAAATGATCTGCAACTTGATTTCTAGTTTTACACTCGCTTCAACAACTAATAACCGAATTGAGATCGTTGAGAGCTTTCGGAAAAATCAATTTTTACTCATGGTTATTCGCTGTACAAAACTATTTTCTTAAAAACCACTAGTTTACACTATTGCTACTTTTGAGATTAGAAGAGACAATTCTACAATTCGATGATACCAGTGATACTTACGTGATCGTAAGTTAACAGGAGTTGCTGCGAACTATACACTGTGCCGCAGCATGCTCGCTAAAACATTCCCGACAAACAACTGTTTTGAAAAATAAATTTTACTTTAAAAAGTTTTTCTACTTAGATCTCAATTTACAGAGTGTAAAGTGCGTTTCTGATACTGGCCATACATGTCGAGAGTGCGAGACAACATAAGCTGCGCTTACGAATGGAGGTGAATAATATCCAGGTCGGTTAAACCACGCTTAGATTTCCTTTGGTGCATCTCCCGGTTCATCTGGGGTCACTTGGGCGGTTTTCAGTCTTTTCTTGGCACGGATGTCGGAGAGGGTTTGCTCGATGGAACGCTGATCCCGCTTATTTTCGCTAGGTACTGAAAACAGTAAATTGAGAATGATATTAATTATACCATGTTTTTTAATTTTTATTTGTCAATAATCATGCATTAAATTTTTGAGATAACTTGCCGAAGCCAAATTACACCATACAGTCGAACTCGGTTATAGCAAGCATCAAGGGACCGACCAAATTTGCTCATCATATATACGTGGAGAGCTTAATTCGCCATTCGTTTAACAATAACTCACTTTTCGTGAATTAACACAAGTTTATTATGCTTAGAAAACATTTCAGACACAAGTTCGCTTTTAATTAATTTTAAATTCGTTCTCAGTGCATATGAAATAAAATAGTCAAGTATTTTGCCACAATAGTCGTGAGTTTCAGACCCATCGCCCATTGTGTCACCAGTCGACATATTTTCATCGAAATCTGTATACAAATTACATTTTAAATAATTTATTTTTGTCACCCAAAAACCTGATCAAATTTAAAGACCATAAATCAAACTTGTATAACCCCTTCACCAAAAGGATGACGTACTTCTTTAACGTCCCAAAGTGTCATCCATGTAAGTGGAAATTTGCTCGTTATAACCGTGAAAGATACTGAAAAATCTGCATAAACCAAATCTGCTATGGCAATTTGTTCGTAATAACCGAGTTTGACTGTATATTTTTTTTTGCAATTTCGAGATAATGTACCAAATCCAAATTGTCTGTTCGGTGTTATGATCTTTTCCGCGTCTTTCGCGGCTTCTCTGCCTAGCCTCTTGTCGTGCTTTTCTTTGTAGAGTGGGTTTATGGCAGTCTTGCTCGCCTGTTCTCCGGCCTCCTGTTGCGCTATCTTTTCAAGTTCCTGTTTGGAAAATATGAGTTGTGATCAGTGACAGTGACTTTAAACGGTTTACGACTTTAAACAGTCTTGAACACTATCTTTTCACCCTGAGTTTGGCAGCTTCTTTGGCCTTTTCTGGATCCCAAACTTCGCCTTTTCGATACGCTAAAAGCTCGTCGTCCGATGGGGCAAATTCCTGTGAAACAATAACTGTTTAGAAACTAGCAGATTTTTCTCAAATAACGAAAGCTTATGAACACCGAATTACCTTTTTGAATATCATAACGTAACGGTCTATTTCTTCCTCGCCGAAGGAGAACGCGGTTAATCCTGCTACGTCGGCTACGTCGTGGCTATGAAACAAAGCATGATTTTAAGATTTTAAAATAAATTTTGGATATAATTATACATTGTGATCTGGGATTGTAGAAGTTTGCCATCTTTTGGACTTACGTTATGCTGCGGCACACTTTGTCCATGGGTTCAAACTTGTGCTTTTGCTTAGAGGGATTCTTGATAAACTTGTTCACTTCAGCTTCCATCTACACATTTAATATTTCATCATTGTTGATACTCAATTTTGATGCAATTTGTTTTGGATGGGTTCAAAGGGTTATACATATATTGCACCTTTTCTCTGAATTTCCTCAGTCTGTTTTTTTCGTTGGCTACGTGTTTTTCCTGCTCTTCCTTCTGCTCTGAAAGGCATATTCAAACCACTTTATAGTATAGTTATCTTTAATTGTTTTTAATAAGCAATTTGCGCCTGATTAGCATGCACGTTGATTTCTCCTCATTCCCTCAATTACTCTTACTTTTCAACATTGTCCTTTCCTTGTTTCCAATTGGAGGAGGTTTGTCCATCGCGTTTAGGATTGACCCGAGTAAGTCTGCCATTCTGACAACTGTTTTATACACCTAAGGAAAGCGTTAATTAAGTGTAATTGAATATCTTCACTGGAAATATCATAACACTTCCATTTTCATTTAGATATGATGGTCACGAACTTATACGCCTTTCGTATGAGGGGCCCAAATTAAGACCAATTGACGTGTAGGTGCCA
>JAQGAF010001870.1:0-26843 GCA_034687865.1 Kryphioiulus occultus
TTTTCGACCCCCCATTTTCTCCACCCTTGTCCCCCTCCTCCCACTGTACCCCCCAGAATTCCGTTCTGTGGGTTGTCCAAGGTCTTAAGTGTGAATATCGAATCTTAAACTGCCCTAGGACGAACGTGTGGACAGCATCGATGTGTAAGTTAAGGTGCGTTTATATTATGCTGTATAACAAAACCAATTTTTTTTTGGAAATGAGAAGAAAAAATGTTATTTAACATCTTGTAGTAGTGATGACTCACGTAATTGAGCGGGTCGTACAACAAGTTGTACGACAGAGTTAGAAACTAATCTGTTATATTACATTGTTTTGTTATATGGTGTAAATGCACCTTTATATTCCGATTTTGTGGTATTCTTGATTTCTTATCAAGAAATCAAAAATGCCAGAAAATATCGGAGGAATAAAATTTATACCTTTATGCGATTGTCAGTTTCGTGAAAACTTGAATAAACGCAGTTTAGCCTTTTCTCAATGTGAAATTGCATTTATGAACTGCATAAGGTTTGTGGCCTCATCACCTATGCCTGCCAAACAACATGCAAAAAACGTATTTCAATATTTCCGCTTAGATGAATTTTTAATAGTTGCTAACTTTTTTTTTTTCCAATGAAGATTAAAGATGCATTTACACTTTATAACAAAACGTGTTATAGACCGGTACAAATTATTCAACTTGTTTGGAAATGAGAACAACAAATTATATTGAACTTCTTTAGCGTTGATGACCCACGTAATCGAATGGGTGTTGTATGACTAGTTGTGTAATAGAGTTAAAAACTATTTTGTTATACAACAATGTTTTGTAATGCAGTTTAAACGTTGTCCGTGTTTTTAAATTGATAAATTGCTCCTTTGATTTTTATCAGAATAACTAAAGATGACAAAAATGCACGACGTCATTCGCAGATGAGACAAATTGACCTTCGAATGACCTTGCGAACTTCTGCCATTATTCTGATTTTCATAAAAATCAACGGAGGACTTTATAAACTTAAAAAAGCGAACGATCGCTAGTGAACGACTTAATCTTTGTGGGTAAAAAAAATAAAATTTAGCCATTATTAAAAATTTATCAAAGCGAAAATATCCAAATATGTTTTTTTAGCATGGATAATGGAATGCAACTCGAAATTTTGACAAGCCATAAATTATTGGCAAAATATTATTTCAATGGATGCTCATTTTCTGAAAATGGCAGATTCGATCACCATAAATATTGATCTCATACTTCGGCTACTGTAGAAAAAAATGGGGGTTGTTATAATGTGCAAATAATTTCACACAGGGCAATTTGTCCTGACATCTGCTCTCGAACACTTGCATCCTACCAAAATCTTGTTGATCTACCAAATTCATCAACTATTGGATGTGACGCTGATGTAATTTTAGCGCTAATTTTAAAGGAATCTTGTTTGATCTTTTTCTCTGACTTGAGATGAGTTTTCATAAGCTGCTAGATTCATTTTTCCCGAATGAGACATATCAAATTATCACCTCTTCAGCGAACATTTCATGAACGATATTACTTTATCTTCCTATATTTAAGTTGCTCTTGAATCCCAAATTAGTAATTCCTTCCCCTCCCCGTTTAATCGTGTTGCAACTTGCAGCGACGACGTATTTAGCACTTGTACAAACTAGATTTATCCAAAACTTCATTACTCGAAACTAAAGAGCTAGTGGCCTATTAACGCCTGCTTGCCGAGATAACCGGCGATTTGTAAATGTACATTCATGAAATGAAACTGCATGTATGCAATTATGCACGAAGTATTTTTCGAGCATACCATTTATGTACATGCACTATGAAGTCTCATGTTGTAACCTTTCAGACATATTGTGCTTATTGGATAATTCTAATAGAATAAAGTATTTTATTTTTCGAAATGGCATACA
Organism: Kryphioiulus occultus; assembly: GCA_034687865.1. Taxonomy (NCBI): domain Eukaryota; kingdom Metazoa; phylum Arthropoda; class Diplopoda; order Julida; family Julidae; genus Kryphioiulus; species Kryphioiulus occultus. The sequence continues at coordinate 1,907 of JAQGAF010001870.1, forward strand.
GTTGTTTATTTCATGCATGAATGCCAACGCATTCAAGAACACCAGCTCGTTAAATTGGCCTTGCATTAAAATTCAGACATCATTGGCTTGCATCATCAGTTCCATGTATCACTTATGCAACAATGTTGACACCTTCACAAATTCAGATTTTAGTGTGTAGGTCAATTGATTTGAATTGTGACAATTTCCCTGGCATTTTCATTTAGCTGCATTTAACAGTCATGCTTGGCTCTATTTTGGCGAATATGTGACCTATATTCACTATGTAAAATATCTGAATTGTACAAGTAAAGCAAAGTCAAGTTATGCATAATATCATCATGTTAATTTTCTTTTATACTAAGATTTTTAAAACACGAAAATAATTACCATACCAGTTATTCAGCAGTATGTACTTTAGTATCAGTTCATAAACCTTTTTTTTTCGATTTTTTCCGATTTCAATAGCTGGTCACACACGAGCATATTCAGGGAAATCCGAAAAAACTGCACGTTTGTGACCGTAAGTTGCACGGGGCTAAACAGCATCTCACGCACGATTTTTTTTAACTTCCCCAAACCCGTCCAGTCCCGATATGCTCGTGTTAACTCTATCCTGGAAATTGTATTCGAAATCGGAACGAAGTAAATCGCGACTACTAGAATTATCAGCAAATATGGACAATATTTCTGTAAACCTGTTACTAAAGTACGTACTGCTGTATAACTGGTGTATTAATTTTTTATTGATTTTCGTGTTTCAAAAACGGCTGAAAAATCTCCATGTAAACCAAAGCAAAAGTTCTATCTAAAAAATTCAAAAATCGTTCGCGGCCATCTCGCGTCACGTGACTTTATCGAAGCCATTCAAATTTTCACGGCGCTTTCGCAAACGGACAGGCAGACACACTAACGGCCGAGCCGATGGGGAAAAACGCGATCTGCAATCTGGCCACGCTGTCGAAGTGAACAAACAATGTCGGCTACTTTGTGATTGCATGGATTTTCGTCCCTGTTTCGTTTGGTGGGTGAAATTTACGCATTTTTCGTGTTGCTCGGACGTTGCTGCCCCAGCGCACTGGACATAAGACATTGCTGAAAGGTTGGTGAATCTTAATCGCCATAAATGGCGGGTGCTTGTTCGAAATAAATCGGGGTTAGGGAACATGTGTGTGTCCTGAACTCCATTCTGGCGCCTGAATGCATGTGTTTTTGCCAGTTCTTGGGAAGGTTTTTTTGGTGAAAAGCATTATGTATCTAAGCTCGTAACTACTGGTTCTGGTAAAGAACTAAATATCAACGCTAACGAGTGCGAAGGCGTTGTTTCCCATTGTCTGAATGGCACTGTTTCGACCAAATTCCATTGCACTGCAACAGTGGAAAGCTTGAACCCCCTTGCCCTTTGCAGCTCTCTTTCACTTTCACAATAAGCTTGTTGCTCACGGCCTGACATAGGCTTGCCTGGTTTATTGAACTTTTGCCTTCCAGTTATAAATTTTTTCGTGCCCGAATGGCGATCGTTATTCTTTAGCCATAGAAAATGGATATGCCCAAGAAGTTTCACCACAAAATGCTTAGCCAAGTTACGCCCTTGCCCGTTCTAGTGGTGTCTGCAGTGATGTGGTGCAAGTTCACTCTGTAGTGGTGTATTAAGTGCAGTGTGCATTGGTGGGGCTCGCCTAATTTCAATGAGAATGTTTTGCATAAAATGTGGTAATACATTTTTGGCTGGTGTACTCCCACGCTCGTTAATTAACTCACTAAGCTTATATGCGGGCTGCACCAGGTCAGCATAATCAGTTTATCAGACACTTATCAAACTAACCTTGATTTTTATTTTTTCTCCCTGCGTGTTATACGCGAGTTTCAGGCAGTTTTTTTGGTTCTTCATTTCTGGGCAGGTTTCACTTGGACGTGTATTTAGGCCTACGCAACAATTTAATATTAGGCATTTGCAGGACTGAACATCGTAAGTAAGACACAGCGAGGCAAATTAATGCTCAGTTTTTGTTAGGTGACAACACAGGCCGAATTTTTGACTAACCATATTGACGATTCGATGAATCGAAAAATTAATAAAGTGTGGCTAGTTTTGATCAAGCTAGTTAGGCCTATGCATGTAGGCGAAATATCATCCTTGCACGCTATCATTTTTGTGATTTTCCTATTGTGCTGATTTGGCCAGTTGAGACATTCCATGTGACCTCATGTTGGTAGATTTTGCCCAATGGTTACAGGTTATTCAGTTGACAGAATGCAGAGGCGCTTATTGCAAATAGCATATGTCAAAATGGCACGATTGTGCCAACAATACTTACATGTAGACCTACCAGTAATGATGTTAATACATGTATCCTATTAGCCTACTGTACAAATTACAGTAGGCCCTACATGTATTGTACGTTATTCATGAACGTATAAGCAACCTGATAGGCTTTGTAATTATTGGTCACATTACATCGGTGCATATGACACATTGATCCCCTTTGCTGACGTCTTGCTCACGCTTATTTCTACTTGCACATTCCACATACCAAGGTAATAAATAACTCTAGGTTAACTAATTCTGAGTTGACACATTTAAGTTTATAAAATACAAGCATCGTTTTAAAGGCTATTCACAAATGAGTCATTGATGGCATCACATTTTTAAGTAGGCTATGCCATCACGTTTATGAAAAACAAATCATTTATTACAAATATTGTTAGTTAAAACTCAACTGTTGAGATATGTAGTAGGCTAATCAATCAGGTCCGAATTCACATTTAAGGTAGGCCCACATGGAATTTGGCTAAGCTTACTATTCCCAAAACATTGCTTGTTTCCACTACCATCTTTAAACGTCACCATGTTGTCACCATAGATAGGCCTACAAGTATAGGGTAGGCTACTGCTAAAGAGTATTATGGAAGCCAAAACTAATTCGAATCGGAACTTGAAACATCCAAGCATGTTGTTGACTCTATTTGCCATTCCTAAGTGCGACACAAGAACCATTAAATTTCCCGTATTAAAATCCTTCAGATGTCAAAATCACTTAGGATGAGATATGCACTCGTTTTATGTTTATTCCTTGGTGTTACATAACTTTGCATTTACGCCTACAAGGAGCCATTGTTGAATGGCCTACGCGAGCGAGCACGTTGTCATTTGTAGTTTTCAGCTAAAATTCGATTTATCAGATTACGTTGGCATCAGGCTGGCGTGATTCCAAGAAACTAAAGGAAACATTTAACCGAAGATAGTTTTTTGTGCTTCTCATAATCTGCGATTGGATCCGAGCCTCGCATAGTTTCTCGCCTGGGCCCAATTTATGAAAGCCGGCCAGAATAGCGCATTATACGTGCATTGGCTGCTCCTATCAAAAGCATTTAAGCTTAATGGTTTCTTCAACACTGGCGAATAACTGAACTGTCTTGGCACTGTGTCAGACCGAGGCTGGCTAATTTATTATACAAATTTCCGGTACGGTAGTCGTGGACCTGCGACTACGATAAATGCTAAATGCTCAAAAGTTGTTGCGTGCCTCACCTCATGGTGCTGTTATTGTTACCTTTTGGAATCGTCTGTCCCGTAAAATGATATTTGGCCTAGGCCAAGAACGAGCTTTCTTTGCACCCAAGGTTCGTTTAGAAGCGTTTTTTTGCAAATGCTATGAATAGAAATGAGTAGAAATAACACTGGAATGGAATTTGTGCCGTGGACAAGCTTGCCAGTTTACGTTGGCGTCACATCCAAGAGCCTCGGTGACGTTCAAGGTCAAAGAAAGTGTGCATTTTTACGGGATCTTGGCAGTGGTGCTAGATTTACTTCAGGTGTGATTTGACAGCCGAAATTGCATGACATAACTATGGCAGAATTATTGTTTGTTGTCATCCCTACTGAAACCAGATTCACGTTTGCAGCGTTCCGATTGATTTCATAATAATGATTGTCTTGTCCAACTCATTAGCAGTTTCTAGCGCACGTCTTCACTGCTGCCATCATCTCAGTGGACCGTGTGCGGGTTTGAGCAACAGGCCGATATCACTGGAGTAGATACCCCATAAGTACGATAGAATTGCAGGAATCTAAATGAAAGCTACCTTGCTTATTGCTTATCACTCTGAACTCCCGGATGACAACATTTCCACCTTGATCTCTTCTGTCCTATGGCCGCTAACCACGAGCTGGGAAGTTGAACCTGGTTCGGCTCGCCCAAACACTGGCCAGGGCCTTATGCCACGATGGTATGGAGTTGTACTTGTCTAGACGTATGGAGTATACTCGGTACATCTATACAAGTACAGCTCCATACCGTTGTGGCATTGGACCCAGGTCGTGCGTTTTGGATAATGCCAGTAAAAACGATACAGATAGTCTACTCAGTAAAGAACATTGAGGTGTTTTTCAGTTGCCTTGCTAGGCTTACTTGAAGCTGATTACATATGTATTAATCAAATATTTCTATGACTACATGCAATTCTGATAATAAGAGTACCGATCTATCGCTTCCATTGTGAGATTAGAAAAACCAACAAGCGTGGAATGGGTTAATTTAAGGGTTTGGATTTTACTCGTAATTTATTGCATTCAGCAGCGACTAGTCAATTCTGTGCGGTATTCGAGACTGGCATCCAGCGAAAACTAAGGTGCATTTACATGCAGTCTTAATGCAAGGATGGTTTCTGGTAAGATCCACCTTGTCTCGCACTCATCAAGTTTTCATGTACGAGCATGCCGTATACATTTAGCTGTAGTACTCCTCCAACTAAAGGAATACACCGAACAAGTAAATAGTCAAGCATAAAATATTAAGCGCTCCCTCTGCAATAAATTTCGACTTAGAGAAAAATTGATTCAAGTCAAGTTCTGTGATAAAAACTAGGTTCATGCCATGAAAAACAAAGATACAAAAGGGAAAAAAAGATATAGGGTTCAGGATAAGAAAAAAGATTCGCCTATGAAATATGGCAAGAAGTAGGCTATAACACGAAGGCCTACTCAAAATTGAAGCAATACAAATGATGTCTCTATCCCGAATTCTTGCATAATATTATGCTAGTCTTAAGTGAGGTAAAAAAATGAAACCTGCAAAGGTTCTTAAACAGAGCTTTGATATTTTATCAAAAATGGTTGTTATTGAAAAAACTCATAGACTTTTTAATTGCACTAGAGATGTCACAATTATCTCAAAATGTGTATCTGAAATTCCATAAACTGAAAATAAATGTTTCAGCATTTGCTGCTTCTTTTCAACCACTGGCATATTTTCTTGCCATCTATAATAATAAGGCAAAAAAAAGATAAACTAAATAATGCATGTTTTCGCGTATTGTTTGCTCAGCACAAACCATGCTACTATGACTGTTATGAATAAGCCTCCATCCGATACGGAAAGTGGCATTGGGATTTGCCATCCCCGAATAATATAAAGAAACTGCACCCTTATGTAATCACTCTTGAGGTTAACCTTATGATAATAATCTATTTACCTTAGATTTACTTTTGGCACGATACATTTCCAGCTACTGGTAGATATTGTAATCTAAATTCAAAGATCTGGCAGACCCTGGAATAACCTTTTATACTTTGTTTAGCAAACTTGCAAATGTGATTCACACAATTAAACGATTAGATAATTGAAATCAACCGCTTATGATCCACTTTTGCCAAACATAAAACTGCCTACTATACTGTACAACGTGCCTAAATAATTTTGATAGAAATATGGGCGGAAATTCATCCTTTATTATCAGTTTCAATTTTTTATAAAACGTTCACTCCATTTTGGTCAATGATTAGGAAGATGGGATCTGAAAATGGTCTGGAAATGACGAATGCTGACATAATTGGAGGAAGGTCTTTATGCACGAAAACTTGATGACATTATGCTTGAACGTCTCCATACATTCTGAAATGCATTTAGCAATGAAATGAATTAAAATGATTTTGAAAATGATCTCATTACAAGGTGTAAGTGAAATTTTGATAATGCATTAATATGCATTTTAAAATGCAGTTCACGGGAATCCTTAATGAATGATGTGTCCTGGAAAGTCACTCGTTATGTTCATGCCCAGTCCATGTTTTCTGACATTATACAGTAGAACCTCCAAAGTTGACCACCTCCCCATATTGACCACTTCCCTATGTTGACCATATTTTAATTGATTGGACGGTCACCACATTAACTCAATGGAAGTTGACCAGCATGGTCTCAACATGCAACGTCATGGATGATTAAATTTATTGGCTGGTTGCAAAACCTATATTGTAGGCTTACACCCCTGAGAAGGTAACTTTCTCTATAAAGGTAGAAGGGTTCATTTTGAACCCCTTCAGTACCCTTACGTTGTGCATGTAGCTACGCAGCGTCGTACAGTAGTAGTTCACCCTCTGTGAGTAAACTTAAGAAACCCAATGTGTTTACATATGTGCTCTGTCAGTGTGACTTTCTGTCTAAGCTGCTGGAATGACGTAACGCGTTCCATCCACTAAAATGTGTCCCAGCCTTTGGGGATGCCCAAGACAGGGGGTTCGGTGGCATCACGTGATCCCCCACGATGCCTTTCTGAACCATGGTTGTGGATTGGTCGCAGAGCCATGTTTGCCACGCTTTCCTTCTATTGCTTCCTGATAGGCTCTTTCGTTTTCGTTACATGCATGAGAAGATCAAAATGTAATTCCTGCCTAATTCAGAATCAGCCAAGCAGCAAGACGCATCCAGGAGGGTGCCGAGAGAGATAAAGACGCTGAAGATGGTTTAAAAAATGAAATTCCTTCCTCTTTTTAGAGAAGGCAAGAATTGCACACGCCCGGCGTGTCAGGTGCCGTATGCACTCATCAGTGCTACAGCTATTGAGTAATGATAGAAAAAAATTCAATTTTTGTCAGTCTATCGCGCACGTCTGATGCACGCTCCAAGAGCCTTTTGTTACTAATTACCCAAATTTCTGAAATTGAAATTGATACAAAGTGAATAAGCATTGTGCCGTTGTTGCATGCCTGCATGGCAGCTAGGAAACTGCACTGTAATTTGTCTGCCAGATAAGTGCTACCTTGGACATGGACATCTTGTAGACTTCCAGACATTGTGTTGGGGGGTGTTGGTTTAGACCAAACCAGTCCTTTGCTCGAATTTTAGCAAAAATTCTAGACCGCCTGCAATATGGTTGCAAGAGTCATTCTTTCTTTACATGTAGGCCTACTAGCCGTTGGGCCCATCTAGCCGGACAACGTTAAAACGTGTTTGAAACACCGAAAAAAATACAGATTTTTGCGAAAATGCAATTTCATCAACTCGATTATTGAACTGCCAATAGGCCTATACTTACCTGCTAGTGGCCGTCTTACTTCAAACACATTGAGATACAACTGTAAAGTTGACCAAAGTGGTAGAACTTTTCATTCCAAACCATCCGATTTAATCGGATCCATAGTAGCCTACATTTGGCATGCTCGATGCATTATAACTACAACGCTGTTGTGACATTAATTATATGGTTCCCACAGAACCTGGGGATCCTGGAAAAGCCAGGGGATAGTCAGGGGATTTGATGTTACTAAAGTTCTGGGATCCCTTATTTGACTAAATGTTGCTTTTTTAGAAATGGCCTACCTATATGCGACACGATTTGACCGCACTTTCTACTTAATTCTCAATGCTTACTCACAGATACTTTGGATCTCCCAGTAATTATGTCTCCAATACCGACATTGGCGATAATCATGTTAGTAACGTCAGAGCCACTAGCAGCACAAAGTCTCGGCAAGCTGCTGAAGATTCCAAGAGGGATGGACGTCACTTTGGGAATAAATGCACTGTTTAATGCTGGTGCCGTCCAGTAATTATAGCATTTCCGACATTGATTTGGATAGCGAGACAGTTGTGGCTGTGTCAAGTTTGGTGGCTTGGAGCCAAGGTTTGGTTCGAACATCAGCCTAAATTTGTGGGTGGCCAAGGGCTGTCTTATCCTGAATTGGCTGCCAGAACGTTTCATAAGCCACCACCTTAGAGGTCTGTTGTAGGCACGCGATGATTGTAGATAAAACCAGAGTTGCCCAAGGAGTAACGAGCTGCATGTGTTGCTGTCTTTGTTTAGGTTTCCGAATTAGCTCATGGACGATTTAAGTGAATTTTGGTTTGCAAATAAAACAGGCGAAACTTACGACTCCTTCAAGTGCCTGAAGCACAATTCAAATAACCAAGTACACTTTCAACTAACTTTATTCACACTGGCTTTTTTTTCTGAAATAAAAATGGTCAAAGCTAGTTTTAGTTTGTGTCGAAACTTACGAATACTCCTCCTTCATCAGGGTGCCTCAGGCCTGGAAAACCTGGCAAAGTCAGGGGAATTGGAACTGCTTGGATAGTCAGGGTAATTGGAATGGCCTGGAAAAGTCAGGGAAAATTTACTTTGAAATAATCAGGGAAATTCAGCAAATTAATAATACATGTTACATAGCTGGTTACTGGTTAACATAAAAATCAAAGGATGACATGATTCACAAATATATTTATCTACATTTGCTGTTTCAATATGAAAATGTACGTTCTATTTCCTGTTTATATGATAAGCCATAAATATAGCATTCCTTACATTGGCATATGTCTTATTTTTGCATTTTCAGTGGTCAGGGTGGTCGGGGATGTTTATTTCAAAATCTGGTTAAGGTCAGAAATAGCTGTATAACAGCTGCGTTGTGCACGCGTCTCCTCTGAAATAAAAATGGTAAAGGCTAATTTCAATTGATGTCGTTTTTTAAGTTTTTTTTATTTTTTAAATATCTAATCTGGAACTGGAAGCGACATCAGTGTTGATCATCATATTTCTCTTTGTATTTGTACTTAGCTGTCTGCTCGCCACCCATTTAATCTGATAACATTTTTGGGACTGAATAAATTACCCCGAAATTATCTCCTTTGGACAGCCACCAAGGCAACCCTTTGGCCTACTTTTTTAACGCGTGTGTGGGCCCCAAATAAGATTAGGTCAGCAGCACATATCTCATCATTGGCTGGTGGTGCATTCTGGGCGCTGCTGGGTCTACTTGAGACACACTTGACTAGCAAATGGGTTTTCGTCAATAAAGTCCACGTGGCTGGCTCTCCATCATGAGTTTGATAGCGTAGAATTTAGGTTAAGTAATATCGCATTTTGCATTTACGATGTTATAGTTGCTCGTGTTGCAGATCGTATTTGTGGCACTTTGTAATGACTACGACCTTGTTGCTTAGACCAAAAATAATGCGACCTTTGTCGCAATTTCGTTTGTCGATAATGACTGCTCAGTTTGTCCGTTGAAGACGAGCCTTAATCAGTGTGACTGGCCGTCTGGAATACCTGGAAAAGTCTGGGAAATTAATTTGGCCTGGAAAAGTGGGCTAAAATCCAGAATTTCATGATCTAAGCTTAGACTTTTTAAAATTTCAGCCATATGCCATTTTGATTGAGATTTTCAATTCCCCATGAGATCCGGGTCAGTTGCCAGTAGCCTACTTAAAATTTGCATCAGTGCATTGAAATCTTTATAACTCAAGGTTTAAATGTGATAAGCTAAACATATGAAAATGTCAATTCCATGAACAAGTGTTTGTTTTAAATTATCTGGAAGTTTTCGTAGACGTGTCTGGAAAATCTGGGAAATTTGTGAAAATTCCGCCAGTCACCCTGCTTAGAGCCCAGCATTTGTAGGCCTACCTTATAAGCAGTTTGTTGATACAGCGCAGTTGGTTTGTACAACCTTGTCGGATCACCCCCGTTGTTGAAGACATCACGTGTCTGTGGCTAGACAAATATGCTCTCACCATATATTGTTTAAATTTAACCTGGTATGCACAGGTCGCTTATAAATGGAAAAGATCTGAACTAGACTGTGCATGCGTTCTTATTGATCGTTAATGCCTAGCTGGCGTAATTTCATTTTTGTCATGAACTGGAAATGCGTAATAACAAGCATATGCAAAGGGGAATGTGTTGATAATCCTATTCGGGCTGCTGTTCACTTTTTCTTCAGTTTTTATACGCTCGATATTAAATGGTAGAGCATGTACACGCATACAGTGTAAGATTCTGCCAGCGTGGATTAAAAATCACATTTGCCGAGGAGTGCAGACTGGAATCGTTATTTAATAAGAATATTTATGAGTACATATCCATCGTCGATTAGTTATGCAAATGCCTTTCATATATATGCATTGCCCGGGATGGATTATAATCAACTTAAAATAGCGAGCTCTGCTTTATAAACTCTGTGATGGGAAATTGAAATGATGAACTGAGAAATGGCAATGATTAAGCAGAGAAGAGCTGCATGAGTCTGTGGATTTAGACTTTTTACTTATTCCACTGCTTCGAGTAAACAATTTCACATTAATATTCCGAGGGGTTGAACCCAGAATGCCGTGTGAATAAGTTATAACTGGTTCTGAGTGACGTGTAATAGGATGGCAGAGTGATGTGATGAGCGGTTTATTTCGGTTACAGCCAATTTCAAATTGGTAACCTAAACATAAGACATGAATTGGCATGAATGAACTGGTGTGTGCCTACTTTAGTACACGCCATGTTCCAGCATAGACGTTATGAGAAAATTGGCATCTGCTACCAGCTCATATGCTGGCTGTGATTGCCTGCGGTTAGGGGCAGCTGTACCAGAAATTACGTTGCTATGTTAGTTGAATTTAAGGTTAGACACAAAATAAACACTTCTCACCAGGGTTATCCTATCGTTTTCCACCTTTATGTAATTTGTATATCTTCAACTGTGTTTGCACTTTTAATGCATTGGTTCCTTTATTGTATTAATTTTATAGAACATATTGTGAACTTCACTGAGCCCATTGGGGGACGAAAAGTCGTAGTTGAATAAAAATTCTGACTGAGTACAGGCCTATATTGTAATTTGTTCAAAATAATAAAAAGAAATGATTAATTCCGACAGGTTAGTAGGGCAGTTTGTTCATTAGAACGATTCAGTTGTTATGATTTTATAATTAAAGCCGAGATTCTTTTGTAAAACAAATTGTGAGTAACGTTAAGACCTACTCGAAAGTAGGGTTTAAGTATAAATACAGTTATGTGCACATTTGGAGCAGGGTTTAAACTCAAATATATGCGAATGAACAGATGAACAGCAGGCTACTCACGAAAGCAAAACATAACCCTGAAGACAAAATTGCTAAAGCATACACTAGTTTTTAGGGTTGAATAAAGCTTTTTAGCTTGACAGCACAACGTACATGTATATACTTGTAAAGATCAACCATTTTTATTACATGTATTACGTTTTAAAATTCGAGCTGAATCCAAATATCCTTCACTACTTTCACTATTGAAAACTATTTGAAGTTTCCAAGTACTCTTGGATCACCCTGTAAATCCGTTGGTAACTACAGGTTATACTATATTTGTACAAAACGTGATACGTTTATCTTCTTTCAAAAAGAAATTTCACACGATGCCCCGTTGGCTCCAGAATCATCGTGACTCTGCCTTTTTAAGAAATTATTCCAACATTTGGGTTTCTCTCGTGGGATCAATCCAGGCTCCATTGGCGGAGCATTTGCTTTTTCATTGTGCAATATCGAGTGAATGCAATACACGCGTCTATCAAAGTAGGCCCTACGTTGGTTCACTTTTTCAATCTCAGGTTTGGCATTCCCAAGTCGATTTCAGTGAATGCGGTAATGGCCGATGATGTATTTCCTGTTTGGGTGCTATGGGAAAAGCCCCTTTATAAATTCGGAATGCCGAATTTCGGCGTAATATGGGAATACTTTTCTGTTTGCCAAGTAATTGAAATTGTTCCTTTATACATGGAATAGTTGGCCAATGTATATTCAAAGTAGCTCGACTCGGGAGATTGATGTTGTTGCGAGTTTCCCTGGGCATATTTCTTCCCTGCTTTTGAAATGTTTCTGCCGCATTTTTCACCACGCTACGTTTGAAACGGATCTGATGAATGACGTTTTGATTCAAATATACGGACGTAAAGGATGTCCTCGAAGCGACTTTTTCTGCCATGGGTGGCGTATACTTTATCCTTTTCTTCGCTATTTATTCCGGTGCTAATTCTACTGGAAAGATGTATTAGTCTGCCTGGTAAAAATGTTTTTTACTCTTGCTCCAGAAGTGCATGCGTTGACAAATCGAGCAATGCATATTTTTTCCATGCTGAATAACCCTGCTCGGCTAGGGCACTCTTTGTGGATGGCCAAAATGGTGAAAACATGTTTGATATGGTGGGCTGTGGACAGCTTATGACTTGACAGCATTTTATGTATGGCATATGCAGATGCCACTTTGATCATAGGTCTTTGGGAGCCCTACCAAAATGAGCAAATGGTATTAATTCCACAAATCTGCACTTTTATTTCATTAGTAGTAATGGAAAATGTATTACAATATGTTGAATGTTCTGGGCCTATACCACAAACGTGTAAACGTATTAGTGTGCAACTTACCAATGTGTGGACTGGAAACATATGTTTGTTCGATGTTATTGGTGGAACACGATACTACATTGTATTTATTACATTGTACTACATCGAACAACTTGTATTTATTAGTAACTCTTACCATCCGCTAAATGTACTTGGAATCTTTACTGTAAAAGGTAAAAGTTGAATTTGATTACTGCATGGTACAAGAGTGTCATATGGTACCAATGCACCGATCAGTTGTAGGCCTAAGCGTAATTTCAAATGAAAATTTGATTCAAAATTGGTTTCCACACATGAACGAGAAAACGTGTAAATTTATTTCATCTTTTTAATTATTATTTCAAGATTTTGTTTCTTTATATCTTTTAAGGTTTTTTTAAAAAAAATTTCGAAATGACGGAATTTATGATCACTGGATTAGCTTATCGTTGTGTAGGTCTACGTGACTAAATCTGAAATATCTGTTGAGTGATCAGTCCCTCGTATTAATACATGGACGAGCTGCTATTTCTTCTTCGTGAATAACGAACGCAAAAAACAACACATATTCATTCTTTGGTCGATCTTTAATTCTTCGAATGGTCTCCTTCCAAAGTGCTTGATTAAGTTTCTCGGTTCAACACAATCCATCAGAGGATGATGTTACACCGCAAATCACCATCGTATATCTAAGACCTTCGGTCCAGTTTCATCTGCATGATGACCTGCTTTGAAATTCTTGATAAAACGCTGAAGTGGTTTGAATATGAAAAACAAGTCTCAGTGCGGCTTACCTGATTGGCGTGTGTTGGCCAACGTCATGTTTATGGCATAAGGATCTGAAAATATTGCTGAGAAAGCTGCCAAGTTGGCTAACGGAATTTGTCTTCCTTGCATGTTTATCGATCGATAATGCATAAGCATGTACATCTACGTGTCCCTAGTTGATCTAGTAGTTTTTTCATGCGTTAATGAAACTGGCATATAGGGTTTGGAACCTGAAAGCTGGTTTCAGTATATACCAGTTTTATAATAGGAAGTGCCACAAAATTCACCACCCAACGTTATGACGTCATTAACGTACGTTTTACTGCCACAAGCCCATCTTGATTTACATTTGTATGCGACTGTGCCTGAATATTTTCACTCTTTTGGTCTGGCCACTACCATAAACTAAATCTGTGACATTTTCAGTCTTGATTTCGTGGCATCTACTGTTTATACGGTATGTGTGACTGGGACTTCTTAAATATTGCTTCTAACGGGCGTTGATGAAATAGGGATGCTTCCCTGTTCGCAGATAAACTCGTTTCTTAGATAAAATAAAAATTTGTTCAAGAAAAACCTATTTTCGTGAATTACATATACAGGTGTGTTAGCCCCACATGTACTACAGTATATCGTGAGAAAATAGTTGCCATACTCAATTTACATATCCTTGTTTATTGTCTTAACTGTCCAAATTTAAAAGAAGAAATCTCAGAAGTTGCAAAAGGGATCTTTGCTGTCCATTTACGATTCTAGCTAGGACAAAGGGTGATTCAGAAATCTCCATACAATAAAATGTCCCTATATGTTATAAAATTGTCATTTTATTCGCAAAAATGTTCCTCATGGATTCAATTCCTTAGAAAACACATGAGCCAATCTGGGAGCTTCCCAGAATTAGATGACACACTACGTGCCTATGGATGAAGACTTTTGATTCAGCCGGTAGGAGGAAGAAATTATTTGGTACATAACTTTGCCTTATAATGAATTTAAGCTAATAAGCGTGTCTGAAACAAAGGTCGCACAAAATTGGCACCTGTAGCAGTGTATTTTACATGCACAGCTGCCTCTTTCTAATTGGTATTCACGAAACATTATTTTTGCCTTTATCTTGGCATTCACCATGTCTTGTGGGTTTTGTCCTGTAGACCTGCGTTTTTTGGACTAACATAAACTATTAAAATTCTTATGCTTGGAAGACTCCGGGTTTTGCTGAGCACTTTGTTTCGGCCCTTGGAGACGTGGTACGTGAGTGTTATCCACTTATTTGTGTTTGCTAACCTTAAGCAATGGATCCTTGGCTCGCATTTTGCGATGATTTAGTATGCAAGTCGAAGGACCACAAAATGGATGAAGTAAACTTCTTTGATTAGATTCTGGGCAAACTTTCTGAACAATGTGATCCGGTGTGTCTGGGGAATTTGGCCAAATGGTAGAATATGGACGTGTACACCGACAGTTTTGTCATCCAGACCAATGACTGATGGTTGACTAACGCTTAATACCAATAAGATCTTGTACCAATGAACTCCCGATCTCTCTCTCTCTCTGCAAATCAGCTAGACCTGTTTTCATATTAAATATGGTTGAGAAGAGCAGAAAATGGATCATAGGCACACGCTCCAGATTTCATCTAGATGAGTTTCATAACCCATTCCCAGTAGGAAATTTTCCTATACAGTATCAGTTGAGCCCCTCAAATTTTTGTTCAGGGACCCAAGGCGAGGGGGTGAGTTGATGAGTTTTGAGAACTTGACCAATGTTCCAATGCTAATTTGAATGCCCTGATCATCTTGTATTTCCATGAGTGATGATTAGACTGAATGTGATATATGACAGCTATTGAATGAAAAACCTAGAGTATGTATCAGGTTAAGAGTGCTACATTTCAATCTGCCCTCTAGTGGACGTTTATGAACCTGACCACTTGCTTGATATAGGAATGAAGCCTATTTGGAATTCTTGTATGTGTAATTTTGAATTTTGAGCCTAAATTTGTATTTTATAGCTATTATTATACGTGTCAATAGTTACACATATATGACCATTTCATAAATATAAAGACTGCTAATCAATTTTTTAGAGGTACGATATTCTAATGCAACAGCAGACAAGTAGTAAATCGGCCGTATAATATCGATAGAAGGCAGAGTGAAATTAAGCACTCTTAACCTGATCCTAAAAATATTAGGCCTGTCAGTGATTTTTAAAGTGCATGCATGTATATCTGATATCATCTTTTCTATTGACCAATATGGGTTGAATGGGCTGAATTAAAGGCATTCCCATTTTTTCCATGATCTTTCGAGTCTCTTAAATTTTGATTGTTTATTATTTTTAGTTGTGGAAGTTAAATCATCTTCAAACTTCAGTTCATGCGTCTGTCCTACGTACGTTTATCTGTGTATAAGCAAATCATCGTCTCTTGGATAATCAGAAACATGGCATTTTAATGGCGCTTGAAACCTAACCAGGAAGTCAGATTATGTAAGTATAAAGAGGTTAATTTTAAAGCTCTTGATTGTCCTTGGGAATCCGCCCCAAACCCTGAAAATTTATTTAATAACCCTGGGCCAGCTTCACTAGGCAATTCACCTACAAAAGAAATTTTATAGAATTTTTAAGTTGATCCAGAGCTACATGTATATAATTACTTGCCCAGCCACACGTAGTTTACAGTCGCGGTTTTCATGTCTACTTAACAATGATCTGTTTGAAGGCCATTTTCCACGTTGATGAAGTTGCTAACTTGTTATTTTATAAATGCCGAGTCAAGAGTGGTTTTCGAGTCAATAGGGCACATTTTTATATGCCTATTGCATATTGTCAAACACTGGTTTGATACGTGAACATCCCACATAATATGTAATTTGACCTGCTCAGAATTCCGTGCAGGCACATTTGCTTTCATTCACACGTAATTTTCAGTTTTTATAGTTAAAACTTCGAATTCAAAAGTCATGCAGTCCTTTAGACTTGTGTTTTCTCGAATACCATTAGGCCTACTTACTGCAATTTGCAGCTGGGTTATTACTTTCTGGGTTCTACAGTCTGGATAATATTTGCGATTGGTTCACCAACTTTTCATTTTCTTTTTTCCCCTGGAAATGTGTCATGAAATGTGACAAAGTTTATTAAGCTTTGCCTCGTAGCTTCCTAGTAGGATTTCTTGTAAACTCTTATTTATGTGGGTGGTTTATTAGTTATACATTAATCCAGCTTGATTCTTTTTTTCCATTTTCAATCTTTGGAGTTCAAACTTGCCTTTCAATTTAGTTGACGGTATTCGTGGTGAGAATAACGTTGAAGCATGCAGGTTAATTCTCAAATCACGCCACCTTCTGTTTGGGAATCTTTTTTGTGTTTTTAAACTGCACCACGTACAGTAGGCTACATGTACTGTATAATATGACTCGCAAAACAGTATAATCTGTTAGTGACTAGCAAGTTAATGAACACGTGGTTGGTGAATTTGATTGAAGATTCGGCCAGTTACAGTACCCTGTTCTATGGTTAGTATATAATGCCATCTGTCATAGCATAAGCTCCAGTCTTAATCTTCCCCATTTTCTCTGCTTTCCAATTTTCTCATTTGCCAGAAATCCCGAGTTTTTGCAGCAGGTGGTTTTGCTTGAAAATGTCCATTCATGGTCTTAATATAGCCTTTTACAGAGTCGATTTTCTGATTACCTTTGCTGGTCGATAGCTTCCGCTTCATATTTACTAATTTAGCGTTATTTAAGGAATACTTGCTGGGAAAATACGCACGCAAGCACAGCTTGGAAGAACTATAGCATTCGCAAAGTTCATTAAAAATGATAAATTGTATTGCAAACGGTAGCCGTTCAAGGGGTCTGGGTTGTCAAACGGAATTTATGCAGCAGATAACAAATAGAAAATCTGGTTTTCGCACGCTTTATATGCTGAATGCACGATATCCATCAGTGACGTTACTCATCTTGCTGATGATGAGTGTTTTTATTGACTTAGGTGATTGGTAGCCATGAACATGAAATTGAATTAATCATGCTAATATCATTGTTCATTGGTATTTGATAACAGATGTACAGAAGTGAAAAAATGCAGTTTTGCAAAAATGCATTTTTTGGGTTGCTCTTTTTTGGGCTGCCAAACTTACAATGGTCGTCTTATTTGAGATACATTTAGATACAACTTTAAACAGGGTGACTGACCGTCTGAAAAACCTGAAAAAGTCAGGAAAATTGGTTTGGTCTGGAAAAGTCCGGGAAATTCAACTAGTCTGGAAATTTGCTGTAGCACAACTATTTTGATTAGTGTAGCAAGTATCTCAGAAAAAAGCGTTAGACTGTATTTGTGATCAACTTTTTCTAAAGTAGCGTTTTCGCGTTTCGTTGAGAACGCATGAGTTTTTGGAATCTCACGTTCTAAGGTTGCCTCGTGCGCCACTTCCTCGCGCATCAGCACTTGATTCTATTCAATGAACCAACGCTCGTATATTTGAGCGGGAAATTAAAAATTCACAGACTGAATTTTGACAGGATTCATTCTGAAGTCATATCGTAAAATTTCGATTTGTCAACATGCGTTCATTTCCTTGATTCGTCATAAAACACGTAACCTACATGTACTGGGTTATGATTCCGTTAGACTACCGGCCTGATTCAAGCATTAATCATCAAGGAACAAAAAAATCGCTTAATATTTATATTCTGCGGGTAAGAGTTGCACGCATTAGTTATTGTTTTATTTCTAATGCACGCTGTTGAGTATCGTTAAGCACATTTAATGCACCATCGAAAACGAGCACGTCTTTGAAAGGCAGAAAAAGTGTTTTTAAGACTCGAGGCTTACTGCTTTCAGAAATATCGATCACACTCGCAACCTATACAGTATATGGATGTTATAGCGCAGTACATGCATGCCTCTGGGTAATTGCATAGGCATGACCATATAATGGAAGTTCCTTGTTCAGCTAATAGTTTATTAAGTGGCCTTTCTGACGGAATTCTGTTTTTGATTTTTAGGGTGTATGCAAATTTAATGCTGGCGTGGCCTAACCTTGAATACGCACCAGTCTGCTATTTCCGAAACAAGCCCTTTGCGCGATTAAAATTTAATGTGTCCTGTAATCCAAAAACTGCCGTATGTCAGAAACTACCGTATCCTATGCTACACGCACCTCATATCTAGTAAACTTTAAAATATGTTGGAGACAACTTTGTACTTTTAATAAATGGACTAAGCGAAAGCTAATTAAAAGCAAAAATATTTCTCTAAAATCAGCATTTCCTTTACTAGCGCTGTTAAATTAAACGTGACTTTGTTGTCAACAGAAATAGCAAATCAGCCCTGATTCCCAAACTTGGGTAAATTACCCAAAATTTTGTTAGAAACGGCTTTCCTTTGGGTAATGCAGGGTTCCCACTTTCGGGAAAGTCAGGACAAATCAGAAAATATATGTCAAGGAACCTGAAAAATATGTGTCAGGGAATTCGTGGGAATGTCAGGATAATTTGGATGGTTTGTATCAGCCAATTGATTAGTCATCATCTTTTATAAAAAAAATGAGCTAAAATCCATCCTGTAAAATGTCAGGGAGATCGACTCGAGAATTTGAGTGGGAATCCTGTTATGACACACCTTGGAATTCACATTAAAATTAATGGCAAACGTGTATAATAAATGTGGAATATTCCAAAGCAGTCTTAACAAGTATTTGTTGTTGGAATCAATCGTTTTTGCTTGCTAATACTTGTACTGTATAAGGAATATTCTAATTGAATTGGGTAAAATTGACTTACATGATAAGCAGTTTTGGTAAATAATTTCAGGTATGCGGTTTTTTGGTAGCCTAATAAAAGAAAACGTTTTGCAAACTAGGCATTAGAGTAGTTGCATTTAATAGTTAAGAATTAAAAACCTTATACTGAGACAGGATCCATATAGGCTGTGCATGGCACAAAAACAATGTTGAAAGTCCCCTCCCCATGTTGACCATTTCCCTATATTGACCACATTTTAACTGATCGGACGGTCATCACATTAACCACCACCTGCATCTCTGTATACTGTATGTTGACCACTTGGACTATGACACACAATAGCAATTTACTCTCTGTACATGTATGTTGACCAGCATGGCCTCAGCATGTAAACCATTATTAGCTGCTTGCAAAACTTACACTGTATACCCCAGAAGAGGAACAAGAGTTTATTTTCAACCCCTTCAGTGCCCCAACTGAACGTGTAATTGCTGGATAAATTTGCAGCACATTAGCAATAATGGTACTGCATTATGAACATTTTAATGAGATTATTCATGAATGATGACTGTAAAATGTAAGCACATGCAGCACATGGAATTAAAATCCTGTGTTAGTACAAGCCTCGTTCAATGTGTTGACCACCTCCTTATATTGACCAGTTTGCGACAGTCCCTTGGGTGGTCAACTTACAGAGGTGCTACTGAAATCCAAACCAGCATAGACCTACTGGTCCTAAGATAATACAATATCATCGTAATGCTGAAGAGTAGTTCTTTCAACATGAAGAAAACACATGTACATGTTTTTTAGTTTTCATTTTCTCTTAATAGCTGAAACAAGGACGGAATATTTTATGCAATTTTAGGAAGCTGGCCAGGGAAGATTACCTCCGAATAACGTTCCTCGAGGGCTGATGATGGGATTTCCTCACATTTCCCGTTTCGTAGTGAATCGTTAAATAATTTCACTAACTTACGAATTGACGCTGCAAAACGAGGGCTGTAAATATTTGAAGATCTCAAATTGAAACACAAGGACAAACATTTTAGAGCGCCTTGCTCATCTACGATGCACTACCCTGCGCTTATCTCTTGATTGTGTAGTTTGTTGTGCCTGGAATACAGTGTTGTACTCGTTCGATAGTGGTCCTTCTGGCTGCAAACGTCCTTTTGCCACACACATGCATCTAAATGTATTGAATCAGACCAGCTGCATTATTTAGGAAATGTGGTTAATTCTGGGCAGAATAACGTCGGCGTATCACGGCAGGGAAAGCATTTCATCTGGAAATAAATTAACTAACCAAGCTGCTCTTCTTGTTCTTTAGTGATTCGTCCAATATAAAAGTCGGGGACCTAATTCCTTCGGGGAATTCTCCTTTGCTTCTCTTTTGCTTGTTGCACTATGCATTTAACGGTTTTTGCGAGTCTTTCGTTGGCCTGTTTGGTAGGGGACTAATTTCAGCGTTTCGATCTATTAGAGGTAAACTCATCTATAGGTCTGAAGCGACTCCTTTCTGCAACCCCTTTCGACTGGCTTTTTATGAAGTTACTGTAGCTAAAAACAGAAAACACACACATTGCGTGCAACGTCTTCTGTTCTTTACTATTTTGTTGTCATTGATCAGCACGAAAGACCAACATTACTGCTAGCATAACAAGGACTCTTTCTCCGCCTTTCATTGGATTGAGAAGTTCGATTATTGATATTTGAGTTACAAAAACAGATAGCCAGATGGTCTTTTATGTTTTAATGGCAACCTAGTCCACCATTTGATCTCATCAGGGTGACTGGCTCTCTGGAAAACCTGGAAAAGTCAGGGAAATGTGAAATTCATTGTGGCACAATGGCCAGCTTGTGGCACAACGATTTTGATTGATATTAGTATCTCAGAAAAGCATTATAAAAGTTGTATTTGTGATATACTTTTTCTAAAAATTTCGCCTATGGCGTTTTCATTATCATTGACTTTTCCTAATATTTTTCATGAAAAATCCACTAAAATACATCTAAAATCCATTATTTCTGCTATTTTTTTTTAAAATGTTGCCCTATGACGTTCCTAAAAGATAAACACTGTAGGTGCACTTATCAAATTTTTAAACGAAAAAAAAATCCCCCTGCAGTGTTTCCATCATTATGAATAACTGAAAAGTTCGAATGAAGAAGTTCGTGAAAATGTAATGTTCAACATTAGTGGTTACATCTTTATTAATATTAATAGACCATACACTGAAAATAATTGGTCTTGTACATTTTCGTCAAATGTTCCTACTGCTCACATTCCTTTAATTATTAATATTGTTTCTTTTTACAAATTGTGGGCTAAACTCCATAATTTCATGATCTAAACCTTTTAAAATTTCCGCCATATAGCTAGCACTTGAAATTCTCCATCTGATTTTATCATTACTTAAAATTGCTTCAATACATTAAAATCTTGAAAAGAACAAAAAATATGCATGCAAACGAATTCGATGACTCAAAGTTTAAAATGTGGTAGACTAAACACACGGCTTGGTCCTTTCTGAAGTAAATATGTCAAATTCATGAAAGTGTTTGTTTTACATGTAAATTGTCGGAAAAACCTGGAAAAATCAGGCAAATTTAATTGAGGATTCGGCCAGTCGCCCTGTCTTATTTTCTAAGCAAAGCTAGACGTTCGTTTTGCATTATCTCTCGAGAGATGAGCGTCAACACCTGAATGATTAGAAGATAGTCGCAATGCTTGGTTTTAAGCCCCATTGCTGTCAATTACCGAATGCTTGCGACCATGCATGTACGGTTTGCAGGGCCCGAGGAGGCAAGGACTGATTCTGAATACTGCTTTTAAGGTAATTGAAAGGGCAACGTCTTTCCAAACCCTTTCAAATTGCAATGCTTTTATTTGAATCCATGATCCTGGTGAGGTCTTTTGCCAAGTTATTGCTGTAATGGAGGAGGGTTCATGAAAGCACTTCTAATTTTACTGAGAGAGGCTTGCACACGATGGCCTCTGCTGAATTCAGAAATTTACATAAAATCCGCATAACTAGCTGCAGTGACATGATAATTTTTTGAGATGCTTCTTTGGGCCATTTTGTATACGCGAGTTTCATACAGACACCAAGTTGTACATGTACTAAGATTGGCATAATAACATATGGCAACTTGCTTTGGCTATGAAGTGCGCCTATTTCAGTTGTTTGTAATTGAATTCGTTGTAAAGTCACATTAATGCTAGTTATGAAGCAAAATGTGCTGCTGGCACAGTTGTAATATTAGTTATTTAGTCGAATTAATGTGCATAATACGTGTATAGACGAACACTAGAAAAACAACTTGAAATGTAATTTGTGATCTCATGCGCAACTTGATTTTATAATATGCACATTCAGTCCATCATTGATGCATTGCACGTTTACACTGTTGAATGTAAGGATTACAGTATAGGCCTACTACAGATTAGGCCCTGCTTCACAATAGACAATGAGAAAATGGGCTTCTTCTAATGACTCGTATGCTGACTGTGATTGCCTATGGGCAGCTACAAAAAGAACTTACGTGTTTATGTTAGTTCAGGTTAGAATAATAGCATAAACACCAGAAACACAAAAAGATAAATAAACAGCTTGGGACAGGTATATACGTAGAGTTGAAATGTGCATATTTTGTGTACATTTGGAGCTTGATTTTAATCTGCAGTACATCCAACTACACTCCTACGTGGCATTCGTTTGGCATATTCATGAACGTTTATAATTTATGCAAAGTTACGGGTATTGCTGGTTTACGTGTATATAATCCGCATGCTTTTGTCTCTTTGTTTTCAAAATGATTTCCCAAAGGGATTGCAAAGAGTTCTTAATTTAATGATAACTTTCAGGAGGTTAATTTTACTGTTTAGATTTGAACCGTTTTATACGTGGAGTACGTTGCATTGATTATTAAACATAACAGAAGCATTTTGCAAACTTTATATATATAGACTTATTTTGTTTTCTTACTACCAAATAAGTCAG
Organism: Kryphioiulus occultus; assembly: GCA_034687865.1. NCBI lineage: Eukaryota > Metazoa > Arthropoda > Diplopoda > Julida > Julidae > Kryphioiulus > Kryphioiulus occultus. Next base: position 24,812 of record JAQGAF010001870.1, read on the forward strand.
CATTTCATATTTTGGTTTAACTTGTATCAAAAATGTGATTAACTTATTGATATTTCATACATGTCGTTTTCTGAGATTGCATGACAATTTCTGATTTGTTCTGTTAGCATATAAAATCGTCTGTAGTGACCTAAAACTGTTTAATCTGTACTATACATAATAATCACTGCTGCTGTATATACGCTTATTGCTATAGCATGGACACAGTGAGGGTGGTGGGCTTCTCCTAACGGTTCGTAGGATGGCAGTGGTTGTATATGTGTTAGGACAGCTACTTAAAGAAATTGCATTTTTAGATTAATTTAGGTAAGGTCAGGTTGGATCAGGATAAACACAAAAGAAACAAAAAACTGAAAAACAAAACATAAAACGAATAAATTTATGCCCGCTGCAGTATCACACAATTAATAAAGGAGAGTAATTTTGGGCTGATAGGAAAAAGTACGATGCTTCATGAATTAAATTAGTGAGGTCATGGAAATTTGGATGTTTGACCGCTATTTATCACGTCTCGCACGCTTGACTTTAACGTTCTTAATTTTTTAGGTCATTGTTATTTGTTTTGACATCGTTCTGTGGATGTACAGTAGTTCATTCTCTCCTCGTGATGTTTGTGCAAACAACATAATTAGCAATTTCGCCCTCGTGATATATGCAAATGTGGACTATGTATATGGTGTTAGGTTTCGTTCTGTTTGTTGAAATATTTCATCGCTTAAGTGGCACAGATTAGCATGGTGGCTGTGGAGAATACCGAGCTTTGCCACAATAAACGTATGTCAACAGTGTCCGTCCATGTTACATGCACTACACTGTGCGACATGCAAAAGTCAACATTTAGGTTTATTTGCTGTAAGTTTGCTTTGGTTCATTGTGATAGATACATGGACCCGCAGGATGATTTACACAATATGGAATGATGAGAAATTTGTTTGTGAACATTATGATATACAGTTTGAGCTATTATGTGTTCGAGGTTTTGAACCTGCCAGTTGTGTAAAGTTTACATATAGCTTGAACTGGCTCTTTTTTGGCCTAATTCCTCGATAAAGCGTCATATATATATAAAACCCTGAATGGCAACAAGGGCGAATCTACCGTATCTAACATAGAGAATGACGTACGACAGTGTAAAGCTATCGATAAGATGGTGTATTTATTGTGTGTTTCATTAAGCAAGTTGCCCTTATCTTATCGGGAGAGAAGTTGCAGTCATAAATGCTGCCCCTCCTCCATTAAGATTGTCATACCTTCAAATTTAATAGTTTGCAGTTATTAAGCTACAATTATAACCTTTTGGATGCATTTTGGTGACGTGCTATACAGTAACTGCGATTTAGTCATCTGTACGAAGTGCATTTGGCATATAGTGGCTTTCGTCTGAATGCACGTTATAGATTTTTGAAGTATTGCTGATACATTTATGCTGCGCCATCTAGTGCAAAATTATTTTCGAGTTGCGAGGTATTGATATGACCGTTTCTATTGCTTAACAGCACAGTTTGCGATCTATATTTGCGTACTAAGTAGCTACAGTACATGTATTTAAAGACTTTTGAAATGTTTTGCTACTGATACTAGGAAATCATCTTAGCAGGAAATTAACATTCTTGTTACTAAAAACGTTAATTTGTTTAAGAATACTGTAATTTAATTTCCTAAATGTTCTCGTTTAAATGACTTATGGCCTCGTTGAGAATAATAAACCTAATTATCTTAACCATAGGGTTAATAATGGCTGCTTATATCAAATTGAAACCATCGAACGAATATCATATGTTCATTTGCATTATAGAGATGCACGGAATTTCAATTCTTGTTAATACGAGGACAGTACAAAAAGTACGTTAATTTAATTATTTAAAAAAAACGATTCAATATGTGACAAAATTGAAATACATATATACACTTTGTATAGCATTTAATACTCTATTTTCCATATAACCCCCACAGTTACAAGTTTCTGCATACCATCATTGAAAAATGTGTTTGGTTGCCCATAGAGCCAATGGCGCCCACAGCGCTCCTTGTC